>JZKD02S1488719.1:141904-160223 GCA_000966675.3 Picea glauca | reverse complement strand
CAAAGATAAAGAAAAGGTATACAAAGACCCCATTGTAGAGACATTCTCCCAAGTTATTGTTCATAAACTTATATAGGATCTTGCTAGGGCAAGGAAAAGAAGGAACATGTTCAAATTATTGAAGGCTTCAATCTAGACAAAGATATCCATATGGTTTTTAGGCATAAGGAGGAACCCCATTTATCACATCCCAAAATAAAGGAGTCAACCTTCATTGATAGGATCCAAATTAAAGGAAGTGATAAGAAGACGCTGCCAAAAACAAGAAGTAGATAGGAAAGGACAAAAAAGAAGAAATGCATGAAAGGGATCGTGGATATGAACAAAGATTAGAAATCAAAGGCATTGAGTAGAAGGTTCCTATCACTAATGAGAAGGAGACCTCTTTCCGAAAGAGACTCGCTTTTCATAAAACAAGGAAAGATGAGAGCATTGTTTTTTATTCTAGTAGTTTGAACTCTTCTAAAAATTATGGCGTTGATTATATACCTAGCACTAATAATAAGTATTGGTTCATATAAATGGTGATGAAGCATGGAGGAGATCAAGTTGTAATTGAGGAGGTGTTGGAAGTTGTCCCAACCCTTTTTGAAGCGTTGTTATTATAGCAAACTTGTCGCAACATCCGTCAAATGCAACATATTTATAGATTTTGTAACATCGCAACTCCGATGTAAAAAAGTCCTAAGTGACCGTTGGTATTTTGACTTGGTGAACATACTAAGGTGACCATTGGAGGGGAAAACCTAGTTTCCAAAACGTCACAATTGCGACATACATCTTCACAAACGTGGCAAGAGCAACGTTCCAGTGGAAAACGTGGCAAGAGCGACATTCCAGTGGAAAACGTGGCAAGAGCGACGTTAACGTGGCAAGAGCACGTTAGCGTGGCAAGAGAGACGTCAACGTGGCAAGACCGACGTTATCGGGCAATATGATTTTTTTATTTTATAAATTTCCTCTATTTTACGACAATATGGAAAATTTTGTCCATAACGCCGCAAATAAAACGTCGAAATTTGACCCAAATGCAGTAGTGGCTCATCCTTGAGTCCTTTTTATAGTTTTTAAATCTTGGGGATTTAAATCCCTTTTTCTGGAATCTTGAACTACTCTTCTGCTTCCAGTGTTCACGAGGTTCTGTTCAATGCCCAAGCTGTTCATAACAATATCTTTCCTTTCAGATAGTGTCTTCTAGGGTATTTGGCTCGTCAAACTCAATCCTATTCTGATAGTCTTTGGGTAGTCCACTGATGAATCGTTGCACCTTTTCCTTCTCTGCTTTTATATAGGGTACGTACCTCAGTAATTCGAGGAATCTGCTGACATATTCCTCTATGGTGCGTTGCCCCAGCTTGAGTTCATGGAATTCTTTAGTCTTTTTGTCGAAATATTTTTTCGACAGATACTTCTTCCTGAAGTATTTCTCAAACCGTTCCCAAGATAGGTCCTCTTCGTGAATCCCTTTTACATTCTTAAGGTCTTCCCACCAAATGGAAGCCTTTCCATTCAAGTTGAAAGTGGCTACTCGGGCCTTCAAGTTTTATGAGAAGTCATGGACTCTAAAATACTTCTTTAGTCCAAGCAGCCAAGCCTCCGCTTCCTCCCCTTTCTTTATTTCACCATCGAAAGAGGGTGGTTTGGCTTTCTTGAATTCTTCGAGATTGTGACTTTTGGAATGCTTTCGCTTCTTCTGTTTTCTTCGGGAATAAGAACTAGTTCTGCTACTAGAAGATCCCTCCGAGTCACCAGTTTCCTTTCCAGAGGAATCGTCCGACGCTTGTCCCTTATCTCTGGGGTGGACCTTTCTCGAGGTGCTCTTCCCAGTGTGGCCACTTAAAAGACCACGTTTCCGTATCTTTGGTGGACTTCGAATTTTCTTTGTCTGTCGTCAGCCCGCGTGACTGGTGTCAGGTCCATGCTGCAATTTTCTTTGTATGTCAGATAAACTCTGTAGCAAGACTGCATTAATTTATGTTTGCTTCTCTTTCTCTTTTATCAACCTCTCGTTGTTGGCCTTGCAGCTCTGTAGTTCGACCATGAGGCTTCTCACAGTCTCAACTAGATTGGGAGGGGTCTCTACAGCTCTCCTTTCATCAGACTCTTTGTCTCTGTTATGGGAGCCATCCCCCACTTCGTGGTGCATCACCATTCTATGCATCTGTAGTTTCTCATGGTTGATCGTCTGCTTGTTGTGTAAGAAAAACACTTATTGTTAGTCAACATTATATTCATTCACAATCAACGCATAATTCATATTTTCCAAATGCATACACACAATAGGAATTTTCTTTCTTAACTTCGGCTTTTGCTAAAGGGGGTTAAGATAGAGGGTTACTCCTTTTAAGAGTACTTCAAATGGAGTTACTGTGCAACTCATTCAAGAGCCCAAGCAGGCCAAGTGTTATAACCATGCTCTGATACCAATTTGTCACACACCCACTACAACAACTTAGATTTTTCGTCTTTTTCTTCGAGGAACAGAATCCTTGAGACTTCTATGGGGCCTAGCGCAGACCCTCTCTTCCCTTATCCTCCTCCAAATGGCCACAAGCAGGTCTTAGCGCAAGCGCCTTTCGCAACTTGCAAGTCGTGAATCAAGACTCTCTACTCCCCTTTCTCCAAACACTGATACCCGAGATGCTATACGGGTATGGCTCCCTCCTCACTAGCACCTGCTACATGTAACCGTAGGCTAGGCCAAACACTAACACCACTCGCAACCTCACCAGTTGAGGTGTTGAGCTCTCGTGCTCCTCCTTCAAGAATCCCCGAGACACGAGAGGTCAATGTTGCGTGGACTCTGCCAAAGCGACGTGCAGATGCCACTTGTCAACCCCGCTATACTCTACTCACTAGCTGTGTCACCGTCGCCCGTCGCACAAGACCTCGTCTCTTGGCGTTTCGCGGCCTTAGCGATTAAGGTGTAGCTTCTTCATCCTACGAAGCCCCGAGCCACGATAAGTTAGCAGTGGGTTGACTCTTTCCCAGTATGAAATGTGTCCACCACCGGTCACCCGCTTCCTAGGCTAAATACTAGCGCTACTCGCATCTCGCGATTTCGCGAGTTGGAGTGTTGAGCCCTCATGCTCCTCCTTCGCGAGTTCCCGAGATACAATAAGTCAAAAATGGGTTGACTCCTTCCCAGGTGACATGTGTCCATCACCTGTCACCCGTTCCCACCTTTCTCTGGGCGCTTGTTGTTACGCCACTTGTCAAACATGCAGTCCCCACTTACGGATGGGTCACATGTTTGCACGAGCCCTCGGCGCTCGAAACTTCGCGACTTCTACAATCGAAAAGCAACTCCCTCAAGTTCCGAACCCCCGATAGGCGATAACCACGAAAGTTTTGATCCAACGGTTCTCCTGTGCCTTGGATCTAATGGCCACGATTACATTGTGATCTCGCGAATTGTGAGTTCATGCAGTCCTACCCTTGACCACACCAAGTCGCAAGTCAGCAAAATGCTACTCTCCTTCCTATACAAAGGCTAAGATCGACGGTCATTAGGTCTCCGTCAGATCCTTGGATCTACGGTCCTGGATCCTATCGCTACATGTGAAGGCTTAAAGGGGCGAGGTGTTAACGCCTGTGCTCCTTCTCTAGATCCATCAGTCTTGATAGATCTGGGGTATTCCCGAAAGGATTCCGACCATTCGTCTACCAAATGATAGGGTATTCTCTCTTTCTATAATTGGGCCCACTATCCCTTCTGAGCTTGAGTCACCAAATTCAACCTCTCAGGGCTTCAAACTCCCATGACTTCGAGACCTTAGAGAGCTACTCTTCCTTGCATGAGGTTTCCAAGCCCGGATTGCATGAACCTTCAGACGGTTCTTGAGCAATCATCCCTAATCTCAGTCGAGTCTCTGGGTAAAGGTTCGACACAATTCCAAGGTTTATGGGGTAATCCCCAGAGAAGAGTACTCTCGAGGGTCTTTCTTGGAACATTATGAGAGTCGAGCAAACAAGACAATTCTTGGTGGAGCGAACTCATGCCCCAAACTTAATCATTTGTACAAAAGCCAACGATGGCATGTAAGCGTACACATACATTCATTATTTCCAGTTTAAAACACCAGGCAATCATTCTACATAGAAATTATTATGGGTATATAAACATAAGCATGTATTCATGATATTCAGTTCGAAATACAAGGTATAAAACACTTATCAGATCTACCAGGCGTGATGCAACTGCGGAGAGGGGTGCTCGTTTCCACCCAATCATAGGCTCAGTGACTCCAAACATATTTACCACTAGCCACCCCTAAGCTAGACCATGATGCTTTGAGGTTACTCTCCTTCTCCTGATGTAGGAAAATAATCCAGGATGAAGGTTACTCTCCTTCTCCTGGTATTTAGAACTCCCTGCATTTCCAGGGTTTGTCCAGTCTCTTTCGCGATCCCCGTCGCATGCACTGCTCTCTTTTTTTTTACCACATTTCCTCTCTTGCCAATTTATGTCTACAAGGTTGCGTGTGGCGCGAATTCTACCGTTCGTCTTCAGGTCTGAGGGCTGTTACGGATGGGCAGTTCACCCCCCATCCCCTCATTAACTCTCGAGGAGCCTCCCCACCTACCAATCTGACAGGAAATCCATTCTAGGGTCAGAGAGCTGCTTTGGTTTGTGAGCAAGTATAAACCAGTACGATACTGACTCGGTGGAAGTTAACACAACCATTCCAGGTCCCTTCCACCACCTCTCATTAGCCATCGTGGTCTCTTTTAGCACATCCCTCTCCCAATAGTCATGCAACACATATCCATAACATAATTTACATTCATCGACCTTTTATGCAAAGGTCTGTCAAATCAATCATTCACATCTTTGAGTTTTCCATAGTTCTTGGCCAATATAGTTATTTTTACAAACTGGGGGAAACAGGGTGTTACAAATTGTGACCTGTGCTCCTGCTGTTTTACCCTATATTACCTTCCCTCCTCCAGAATTTTGAACCTCCCCCCCTGACCAAATCCCAGGAGACGCTCTAGAATCCGCACACAGTGAACAATTCTCTAGCTCCCTACTCTTTCGATCTGTAGAAGATTGTTTCCTTCCTAGACCAGGCTCCCCACCAGGAAACCCACCCTCAACCCTTCATAGCAAGGAACAACCTGCATGCAGTGGAGAAACAATAAGGTCTCGTGGTTTCCCTCCTCTAACAACTTATGAGGCAAAAAGATCATCAATGATGCCAATGATCCGTGTGTCCATCGATCAGGCGACCACTTGTCCCAAAAGAGGTACTTGTAATAACTTACGACGCAGAGGTAATATCTCTCATCTCCGGTCGATTTGATAACCGTATGTATGGTTTCAACTCGTCTCGGTACATCTCATCAGATTTGAGTTGACTGGCCTGGCTCCACCAAAGATCCTCCTCCATCCTAGAAGTGGAAAATGACATGTCACCCGTCATTAAGAACTATTACCATCCTAGTCATGTGCAATAATAAAGAACCTAAGAAAACCTCCTCCAACCAAACAAAAAGCTGAATATGTCCAAAAAATACCCCTTACCTTTCTGGTAGCCAGTTGAACCCTCCATCCTCGTACCTTCTCCCCTCCCAAGATCACCCACATCCCCTCGATTTTCAGTCCATCGAATTCTATGCCAAAGTCCAAACCCTAACCCGAGCCCTCAATTTTTCTACATATTCGTATATTCAAGATTAATTTGGGCATCTACAATTCATATGGTAATATTTTCTGTTATTTATACTAAAGTATATATATTTTTTGTTATTTGTATTGATGTGTAGTGTTGTTTTACTTTGTATCAAATTTTAAATTAATTTTTAACCTAATATATATATATATATATATATATATATATATATATATTGATATATATATTTTCTGTTATTTGTATTGATGTGTAGTGTTGTTTTACTTTGTATCAAAGTTTAAGTTTCTTTAATATCAAGTATTCATACCCGTATTACTTTTAAGTTTGTGGTTATGATTAAGTACCAAGTTTTGAACAACTATAAATTAACTTTGGTAGCTCATGGAAGGTGTCTTCTCTATTGAATATTTCAAATTATAAGGTGTTTATTTCAAGTTAGAAAGCGAGGGTTTCATGGAAGGTGTCTTCTTCATTGAATATTTCAAATTATAAAATGTTTATTTCAAGTTAGAAAGTGAAGTTCTTTAATATTAAATAAAGAGAATTAATAAAAATTAAAAATAATATGAATTTATAAATTAAATAATATTGTTTTTCCATCTAAATTGTGTTTTCAATGGGTTTCATGGAAGGTGTCTTCCATACTAAATCTATCCTAAAATTTCTATAAACTAAAGAGACTTAATATCTCACAGGAGTCTCTCTACTTAAGCATACTTAATTTATACTAAAGAGTCTCTCAACTCCTGGTCGAACAAAAAGAAACCTTTAATCAAAGAGTTTTGGAATGAGCTGCGCTTTTTTGTGGAACGGTACCACTACTCATCCCAAGGGGGGTTGTCTGGGCATATATCGCTGCTCCGGACGACCGTCGCGCTATCGGACGGATTTCATTGAATATTTCAAATTATAAAATGTTTATTTTAAGTTAGAAAGTGAAGCTCTTTAATATTAAATAGAGTTAATAAAAATTAAAAATAATATGAATTTACAAATTAGATATATATTGTTTTTCCATCTAAATTGTGTTTTCAAATTATTTTATTTATTTATGTCAACAAAAGTTTGAAAATAACTTTAGAAGAAAAATAAAAATTATTATTTGAGAATTCCTATTTAATTAAGACATTTTGTAACTCTGTTCGGTGACTTAAAACAACATATTTTGACTCAATACAATAATATTAATTAATAATAAAAATTTAAAAACAATAATAATTTTATATTGAAAACAATAATATGTAATTATATTAAAAACAATAATATGTAATTATATATAAAATTTAAATTATATAGAGTTATAAATTAAATGTTAAAATAAATTTGATATATACTAATTCATTTTAAATTTGATACATTATATTTATTTTGAATAATCTTAAATTGCATCTAAAATTCCAAATTCCTTCGGAGTTTTAAGCATTCCCTTATGGGTAAACCAATATGATTTAGGAAAGAATAAAAAATGGTCTTTTAGGGTTCTAATGGCCACTTCAAGTTGGATTTCATAAGATAAAATTATGTTTTCTTCTCAAAATTTTACTTCAAGAGAGATTTTTTAAAGCCAACCCTTAATCCTCAACCTATTAGAAACTCATTTATAACCATCAAGCCAGCCCTTAAGCCTCAACCTAATAGAAACTCATTTATATCCATCAAGCCAACCCTTAAGCCTCAACCTATTAGAAACTCATTTATAACCATCAATCAACTTGTATTTATATTCCTTCCATCATTCATGTTGCTCTAGAAGGCCAAGCTTAAGAAAGAGGATATTTGGGATCATCCTCTGAACCATCTCTAGAATAATTATGTCTACAAGACTAATCTTGAATTATTCTTTCAAGGCTTCTAATTTCTTCTAATTTATGCATTGGTTGTGGTAGAGGTTGCTTGGGACCTAGATGCCTCTCTCGTATATTGTCTTTACTGAGAAGTATGAGATTTCAACTAGTGGTTTTCCTCTTGAAGAACCACAGGAGATCTCCATAGATAGTGGTTATTGAAAGAAAGAACAATTCTAACTAAGTCAAATTTTAATGTCAACTTGTTCTCAATGCATTTCAAGCATTTCCTATTTTAGGTACAAAGGTTCCCTTCACATAAACATGATATGTAGTGGTCAATAGTGTTTGAATATTAAATTAGGTTTCTCCATACCTTACATCCAAGCAAGGCCCCTAAGTTGATGCATTTTTTTAGCAAGCTCTTCCATGCTTCCTTCCCTTCCATAGCTTTAATGATCCATTTTTCACAAAGAGATTGTCTTGTGTTCAAGGGGGAAGAATGCCCAAAATCCCTTTCTCTACCAGGGTTACAAATGAGGATCCAATGAAATCTATGAAAACCTTTGGCTCCACTAGAGTTAGCCCATAGAAAAAATCTAAGGACCTTTTATAGATTAACATAAGCATGGATAGAGGGGTCCATCATCATGAGTAATATACACATGTATCAACCAACACTTTGGTACAATTTTAAATTTTTCTTGCAAGCGATAGAGGATTCATAATCCATCTAACAATATTTTTTGAACTCCTAAAAGCACTTCTTCCCATATTTCCTTTAGGGAGGATTTGAAAGAGAAGGGGATACCAAGGAATTTGAACATTGAGATAGGATATATTCAAGCATGCCCATGGGATAATATATAATCAATGGCATCCTTTTAACTTTGTTGATAGCATTGGGTTTTCACCATTTGTAGCTTTGATCCTAAGGCCTCACAAAAAGCTTGTAGGAAGTCCATAGTGTCATGAAAAGTATTCTTCTCTTCAATAATTAATAAGAAAGAATAATCTATGAATAGGACATTCACAAGTTGGCAACCATATAGAATTGGGAGGAATACCTTCAATGAGGCCTTGTGTTATTCTATTGTGGATGAGGTAACTAAGGGCTTCAACATCCATTTCAAATATGGTAGTGGCTAGTGGGAAACCTTTTTAGATTTATTAGTAGAGCCCTAACTTTTCATATTTGGCATGATTCATAGAAAGACATGTTGTGGCCTCTACAAATGGGCTTCCCTCACCTTAACAAAAAAAAGGGGCCAATTCCAAGCACTTCGGCTTGCCAATGATAAATGGCCACTTTACTCTCTCATGTGATTTTTTAAAATAAACCTTAATGCACAGGGACTATAGTCCTTAGATTCTAACCAATTTCATACCATCCCAGATAGATATCCTATTATCCAAATTGTATCTTCATCTGGTATATATCATCTACCTCAATATTGTGATTTTTGATGAGATATATTTCAATATCAAGGTGAGCACTCTAATGAGTATTTTGTATGACACGTTTAGTAGAGCTATTTACTACCATCTTGTGATCAATTTTTTGTTACCTGGATTTGGTATGAATTTGATTGACCCCTTATGCAACTACCGAGTATATAAGTCTACACATATTCTTTTTATACTTGTAGTAGATATCAAGAAAGTCCCATGTGGATTTATAGAATTCACATGGGTAGTTGTGTTGGTTGAGAAACTTGTCATTGGCCATTTACTTCAGGACATTGTCAACCCATCCAACATAATCCCATGTTCACATGTCAATGTTGAGGAGGGAAAATGTATCTTATCAACGTCACAGGATCACTCGGTGAAGGGGCCCAATTAGACATTTCTTCATTGAAATGGCAAGCCCTCTAGTTATGGCCAATTTCCATATTTTAGGTTTTATGAATTAAAATGAGATGCAACTAAAACTGCAAAGGAAAAAATGAAACTAATCTAAATCCTAACTAGGATATTTAAAGAATTGATTGACATGAAACAAAGATTAAACACAAATAGTAGGGGGAATAGTCCATCGGCTATAGCCTATGAAAAAGTAAGGTGGTTATGAGAAATTGAAAATAGTCTATAAGTCACCAAGAGATAACTCATTTCACACCATTTTGTTAACAATGTAAAAGATAAGTAAGAACAACCATTGCATGCATGATAATAATCTATAGATTGCAATGCCCATGCCTACAAGCATCAAGAAAACCAAGTCCAAAAAGAATAGTTTACAACTAGTCTCAATTTGCAAGAATATAAACACCAATAGCTAACAATACCTCTTATTAACATATGGAGATAGATTACAATGCCAAGACGAGAACCTTTTGCATGCCTACAATGGTTATATTTATACAAATTTCATATGGCCCTTAGCCTTATAGTTCCCCACTCTTGGCCTTCCTAGACTCTTTGACTATGTGGGCTCTCCAACCTTACACAAATTTGTCTTCATCCTCATGTTGACCGTGAGGATAATATTTAATTAAATATTTTGATTACAAAATTTCTCCCACTTCGCGTGAACTTTCAACCAACAAATTTGTCCTTTTTTGAATACATGCTCAACAAAAGTGCTATGACTATTTGGTAATGTTTTGATTGTTTACTTTATACATCCACATCCCTTTCACAGTGTATGAGCTTAGACTTTGCAATTTTGGGTTTCCCTCCTTCATCACTTGGAGATTTCACACTCTATTAGCAGTCCCTACTTTAATCCTCTCCTTTCTTTTGGTTTTACTTTAATGAGAGTTGTATGTTCTTTGCATTTTCTACTTGATTGTAGGTGAAATACTTGTGTAATGTTTTCTCATGAATCTTCTTCCTCATTTTTGTTTCTTATGGTGGTATCTTGTAGAAGTTTGAGCTTCGAAGGGCTTGTACAAATCATTCTGTGAATCTTTCACCCACATATGCATTACACTATTTCTTTGTATTATCTACACATAAAGGATCCCCATCAAATCTTATATCTACTTGTTTACAAGCTTTATGTTAAAAAAAATCTAAAAGCTTCCTCACCTAGATATTCATTTAACTATGCAATATATTGTGTTTTTGGATCAACAACTTATAATGACATTAAACCAAGCTATTCCTCATTGAACTTTTAATACCAAACTTTTTTGTTCATGAGTAATATTTGACATATTTAACATATTTCAAAATATTTTTTTTTTCATTGAAATTGTTAATGACAAAGAAACATACCAATGACCAATACTCTAGACAATAAATGTATTACAAGTAAAATGAAAGGGAGCTAATCCTTGATTAAAGTATTAATTCAATAAAAAAAACATATCTACACATAATTACCTTCTCTTCAACCTTTATTATTTTATATAAGTACACATAATTACTTTCTATTCAACATTTATTTCATTTTAGTATGCAAATTTGTACTTAGGCACACAACAAATTGGATCAACTAATTAATTTAAAACCTAAAAAGATTGCATCCAAACTTTAACAAGTATATAAATGATGGAGGGATTTAATTAGGTAACAAAGCACGTGCATAAAATCTTGTCAAGCCATTCATTCATTCAGCTTTAACATCTCGTAAATAAATATTCAACAACCAATATGATTGAAATATCAAAGGTAATGGGATATCGGTTAATGACTTTTGCAAGTGCATATGTTTTCTTCATTCAATATTTTAATATAAATTCTACACATGCTTATGCAAATCTCTTTTATTTTGTGTAACAAGCTTAAATATCCTTCACGTATATGAAGGATTTCAATCCATCAATTCCAAGGCATGGAAAAACAATACATCCACTAGTGAGACAAAGAAATGTAGAGTATGAAGTACTCAATGGGAAATCAATTATGATGAAGGATTCTTCAATCAAAATTACAATGAAATCAAAGCATTGTGAACAAATCAATCTGGTGCTTATGTACAAAGTTTGGAAAGCTTACTATAGTAGATTTCTCACCATTTATGCTATGAAAACCATTCTTCCTTGGATAAAACCCTTTGTCAACCATTTGTGTAACATTGCTACATTGCTAGAACATGGAGGAATTAATATGTTTAAAGGGAACAAAGAATAGAAACCAATAACAAATCTATGTCGAGGAAGAATGAGATGGAGAAAATGGAGATTTTCTTTTCCTCTAGCATTAGTTGTCAGTGAAATAATCCTTGCTATAGCTATAACTTTATTTCTCTAAATATCTGAAAGTTACTAGCCTTGAGAAAATGTCTTACAAGTGATGTATCTCTCCCCAAACAACAAGAGGCATTGTGCCCTTTCTCAAGGAGAGAAATCACTTCATCGAAGAGCTTATTCGATCTACAAATCAATACCAAGTGTTCGCAATAATAAAGCATAGATATGGATTCTTCAAGTTGCCAAAAATGTGAAAGAGAGCTCCGACATTGATTTATAAGAAAAAAACGCACTCCTAGGAGGGTGGGATCATTATGCATCAGTCTAGGGTGATTACTAGTGCAATGTTGCTAGTTTAAATGGCTTTGAACAACCATGAATCTATAATAAAATAATTTAAAGTGGAGAAGAAATTCTCATCTATGACCAAGAGTTGAAGAGAGAGTTCATTTAGTGAGAATGGGAGAAAAGAATGAAGGAGAAGGTTCCCCACTACCCAATACCTTTATGAGGTTGCAACTCAAATTGCTAAGGAAGTACATGAGAATTACATGAGGAAAAAGAAACAACCACACTTAGAAACTACTAATCACTGAGTTGAGGACCCATAGAGGTAATTTTCTTGATATGGTAGGCACTTTGCAAGCTGAACTCAATGATTTTCCTCGAGGAAAAATTGTTGGGTTGCAGGGCTAAGGAGTCAATTTTTTAGGTTTGGAGGCTTGTGGACCTCTCAATCCAATGATTTAGCCTTCTTGAGCAAAATCACTAGTTTCACTGGCTTGTTGGCCTCTAAACTCAATAAGTTGTCCTTTCTTGGCTCTTATGGTTTGAAATAGCAAGTTGTACAGTACATTTCCCAACGACAAGAATGAAACATTGTCAACAAGCTCCCAAAGTCATTGCCTCCTATTTGTCTCATTGAACATTGTTGGAACTTGAAAGAAAACATCGTCGTGCATTCAAACATTCATTACCTGGCAGAACATTGCAAATTGAACTTGCTTCATTCACTTCATTAAGTCCAAAGATTCATTGGACTATTGAATGGCTCATCCAACTTGCTGGAAACCATGGCAAGTTATCAAAACTATGATACATTCATAGACTTTCATGTGTCAATCTAAACCCAAAAGTCGCTATAGCTAAGGCTCTACATTCAACACACATCCTTAAGCTTGAATGCAATGCCAAAAACAAACCAAAAGACTGCTCAATGAAGGATTAAAAATTAATTAAAATGAACATCAATTGACCTTCAACTCACCTTGAATCGTTGAATTGTTAGATGTAGGGAGTAAAGGTGATGGCAAGAATTCCAATGAGTGGTCAGATGCTTCATTCTACTTTAGCTTGATGCCTTTCATAAATTCAGAAGTAAAGATGGCCTATTTGATGGGATTTTTCAAATCTACATTTTTATATTTGTTGACCTTGAAACCAAATTTTATTTATTGCATTGTGATTGTAGCCCCCCAAAACATCCATTTAGTTTCTTCCAACCTTCCCATATTCAATTCAGTCGAACCTTGGAAAAGAGTGCAAATAAGACTTAGAGTCCAAAGTTCAAATCTTGTTTGGAATATTGCTTCACTGATTCGGATTGGACCATTATATTATTTTTCATCTATCTTGATGCTTTCAAAGTGGAAAAAATTGGTGGAATCGGCTTGTAGGGTCATTTTAATGGCAGGTCCCAGTTTGGAAAATTGGGGTTTGAAAACTTCCAGATCCATTTTGAGTCATCAAACATAATTTTTGGGGTTCAAAACTTTCTCAACATAACTCAAACCCCACAATATTATTCTACACATTGAGACCTTTGCAACGGTGAAACAATTGTGTCAATCAGAGCTCGTATGCAAAAGTTATGCCTCCTGCAAGTTGACCTATTGTATTGACTATTAGAATATGAATGGATGTGCTCGTTTTACCATTGACAATATCACTATTGTCACCCAACCATTGTTACCCATGATTTTGGTCATCTAGATGGTGTATCAACAATGGTGTACTCAGGCTCCCAACAAGAAATTTCTCTTGAGAAAAGTGGCATTTATCTCCTTCCAGAAAACATATTTTCAAAGAGAGTTCGCAGGCTGCTTATAGCCTAGGGTGCGAGAATGACCCATTCTTGCAGGCCACCTTCAGCTAGGGTGCGAACTTGTTCTCAAGCTTGGAAAAAGGAAGAAGTCTCGAGGGTTCTAGAAGGGAATCTTCTAGAAAATGGGTTGGCATTCGAATGGTTATCATTTTACTGGTTTCCCTGATTTGGTGGGTTCATTCTCATCCATGTAAACATCTCATCCTCTCCTATATATTGATAGGATTCTCATGGAAAAGGTTATGCAAGATTAATTGAAGAATTGGTGAAGGAATTGTGTGAAGAGCCCTGCTTGAACAAAAGCTTGGAGACTCTAGTAGGTCTATCAAGAGCAATTGGATCTTCTTCATGCAAGGACCGAGCAAGTGTGTGTTGGAACCCAGAGTCACCGAAAGGAAGCTTGTGACATCAAGGCGATTAGGTTGTATCTTCTACTTTCGATTAATATGATACAATGACATGTCCCTTTCCCATAAAGTCATTCTTACTTTATTGTGTAATTCCTTGATCATATGCATAAGTTGATGATTGAATACATTTTGCTATCTTCACTTTGGTTGGTTTGTGTTGTCTTGGTCTTGACCTCACGAGAGCACTGGAACGAAGTGGGAGCAACAGAGACCTTAGGAAGTGATACAAATGTATGTTACTTGTTCCTCCTTACTAGCTAATTCAATGGTCATAACTTAGGGAAAGAGTCATGTCCTGTCCTGTTTTGTTCTAGATCCAGATGGATCTAGGGAAGCAATACAAAGGTATGTTACTTGTTCCTCCTTACTAGCTAATTCAATGGTCATAACTTAGGGAAAGAGTCATGTCCTGACCTGTTTTGTTCTAGGTCCAGATGGATCTAGGGAGATCTGTTAGTGTCCGCACCTACCGATTAGTCCGATAACAACCATAGGCTGAAGCCACCCTCCGAGCACCTTAACCTTGACAAAGAATTATTCTGGAAGCAAACCCTAGGCTAGATAGAAAAACAAAGGTTAGCACACCTTTCCCCAAGGATAGTGCACCAACAAGAGCTGATCAGATAGTCCAAACCCTAAACAAGAGATAGTCCAATCCAAACGTGATCTGCTAGCCGCAGTAGCTGCAATGGCAGCTCTCCTCCAAACCCGTGCACAAAATTGGGCACTACAGTGCGCACAAGTGTTGCTCTACAATTCTGAGACTGCATGCCAGAATGAAGACTGGCCTCCTGTATTTATAATAATTCTGGCTAACTGCCCGGGCCAACTTCTCATTCTAGGTATCTGTCTGTTTAGTATATATTATTTCTTCTGGCTGACTTCTTCTCTTGGAGGCTAATAACCTAATACAAATTATCCTCTTGAGTCGACATGTCTTCTAGGGTTATTAGCCAACTCATTAAGCTTTCTTCTTGCTTCTTGGAATATTCTATTCTCGTCAGGTTTACACGTGGAGGTAAATACCTCCCGCAGCTACCATAATATCAACACTCCCTCCTAGCTAGGCAGGTATTGTAGGTAATGTTCTTGAGCACAAACATACCATTCACCCGGTAGCATCAACATAGTTGTATAGAATATCTCGTGACTAGATCATGAGCACCATCATCACCATTAGTGTCATCGGCCGTATCATCTCTTGAAACCATACTCCATCTGATTAATTAGACATGATGTTGGATAAGTCACTCACACAACAGAGTGACACAAGGGTCATTCTTCTAATATGTCCTAGAAGAGTAAATGTTCTGAACCATTTTTCGTCTAGGAAATCTCTGTCCTTTGATCATCCATCTAGCTGATAATCATTTCCAAAACTGCTGATAGTCTTCAAGGCAATCAAAACAAAATAGAACACAATTGTGTCTATCCATAGTAGTACATAACTACAATCCAGTGGTACACTACCACACCAAGTAACACACAAGTACTTGATCAGTAACGTATAGTCAAAAACATTGGAACACATCCACCACAGTAGTATACATCTATTGTCATACAGTATTTATAACAATCATTTGATATCAACCTGTACAGAAACAATGTTATAATATAAACTGAATCATCTGGGCCATTCTTCCACTCATATATGTGAGATCTCGGAAGAGCATCTTCCCTCAAAAAGTAAGACATCAATGATGAGCTATCTGGACTATTCTTCTCAAGCAAGGAAGAATAATTGTTCTGATTTCTGAGCTTGGACCATTCCTCACCCTGGGCCATTCCTCCAACACTAAACAAAGTGTAACCTGGAGAGAATGAATCTACCCTAAGGAATGCCTGTCCCTGATTGTTGAACTTGGACCATTTCCCACCCTGGGCCATTCCTCCGGCACAAAACAAAGTGCAACCTGGAGAGAATGAATCCGCCCTAAGGAATGACTGTTTGGACCATTTCCCATGTTAACCACAAGAGGAAATGATTGTCCTATACCAACATCCAAAACTGACCATTCCTCATGTTAACCACAATGAGAAATCGTTGTCCGGCGAGGTGTGCCAGTCTTATTGAGTATCCCTCAAGAAGAGAGACTTCCCTAGACCACTCCCCATGTTAACCACAATGGGGAGTCTTTGTCTATGGTACATCAGCAATCTGGACCATTTTCTGAACTGGAAAATCTCTGTCCATCAGAAATATCAATCCACTTTCTGAACTGGAAAGAATCTGCTCATCCTGGACCATTTTTCGAACGGAAAAATGACTGTCCAATAATACATCAGTTCTCCCTCCCAATCTGGGAGTCTTCCTTTTTCAATGAGGAAGTCATCTCCATGAGCTTCATCTTGAGTACACAAACTCTTTCATCTTGGACAAAAGCTTTACCAAAATGTCTGCTTATCTGCTCATCTGTGGAGATATGTATTGGAGAACCACTTTCTCCTTTATGGACTTCATCACGTACAATGTAATGCTTGATTTCAAATGTACTTCGGTCTGGAACACTGGTTTTCTCTGAAGGCTTCATATAGTTCTTGATCAATAAAGTATATCATTGTTGGATTCCTCTTGGTTCCTGCTAGCTCACAACATCATGGCAAGGGTCAAACTGGAACATATCCATGTGGCACTTCTTCTATCATCATGAAATATTTTTCATGGATTGGCAATCCATCATCTTGATCATCTAAGTAATCATTCTGATACAATATCTCTTTTATAGAGAATCTTCACCACGCTTTTGTTGTGCATTGGAGGTTCTCCACCAAGTTATCTTCTTCCATATGCATACAAGGGTCTCTTTGTGGTATGCCTCAAAGTCTTGAGGTTGCTCTTCATACGCTCTTTGTTCAATTTCTCAGGAGAACAGTCTTTGCATTTATCTGATGTAAAACTTCAACCCATGGATATTGCAGATGACATAATGACTCATGTAGAGGTATGTCTGGTTTATTGGAACAAGTAATCATCATAGTCTTCTCCCTCCATCTAGGATAACCTCTAGTTATGGATCTTGCAATATTTGCATATATACATTGTTCTTCATCATGACTTTCAGTTCCTTTGCTTGGTTGCTTTCAGTGAGTTCATATCAGGCTAGTAATCTTGTGATTCTCGATACAATGACTGGTTGTTTTGGCTTCTCTTTCTTTCTTGGAATCTTCATGTTCTTCCTCGTGTTTTTCTTTATCTCTTGGGTCCATGGAGTTTCTTATAGATTCCATTCCCTAAAGATTCCACTTCTTCCTTTCATTATAGAATCATGGATGTGGATGGACAACCATGCATACTTTAAGGCTTCTCTTCGAAGAAGACTTCTTCTAAGGTTGAACTGAACACGTACTGTCTTTCATGGCTACTACAATGGTTATATATACTTCATCATCTTCAATGGATTATAGGATTAGCTCCCTCCTAATCCTTGCTTCATGTGTGAATGCATGCTCTTCTTCTTGGCGATATATAATCGGCTCCCTCCATCTAGGAGAGTCCACGCTTCTATCTGCATTTTTATTCCCTTCTGCAAAGTGTTATAAGTCTTTCTCCAATTTCCTCTTGATTGTTGATTTCTTTCTGTCTTTGCTTCTTCTAACTCTCTTCAGGATTGATTCTGATTTCGGCTTATCTTGTAATAGATTCCACATGATTTGTTTGATGTATTTCATCCTTTCATGTGTATTATATGACTTGTATAATGATAGCAATCCTTATCTTGTTGTTCTTCCATAAGTATAGTTCTTCTTGGAACATATTATCTTCTAATAGATAGATATAAAATATATGTACAGAGACTATGCAAACAAGATATGTACAAGAACTAAGAAGAGTATTGTTACCTTCAGAAGAAGAAGTCTCTTTCATCTTGCTTAGTCTTCTTTGTAGGTTCCTTTTCTTAGGCAAATGATGCTTCGTGTGTCCCCTTCCTTTTCTTTAGCTCGGGACAATGATTCTTGTAGTGACCATACTTTCGACAGTTGAAGCATTGTATTTCTGAAGTATCTTTCTCTTGATTTGGCTTCCTCCTTGAACCAAATCTCCTTTTGTTCCTAAAATTCTTGAATCTTGTTGTGAAGGCTTGATCATTGTACTTATTTTGGGGTTTCTCTTTTGCATTGACCCTCAACTCTTCTTGAGCACAACAAGTCCAAAGTTCTTCAAATGTAGGATACTCCTTCCTTGTGTTCATGCTTGCGGAAAATGCATCCCACGTCTTGGGAAGACCATTGAGTACTATGTTTA
>JZKD02S1488719.1:129142-141854 GCA_000966675.3 Picea glauca | reverse complement strand
TTAATTGAGAGATTCTCACAAAGTATGATGTTATGTTGTCGTCATCATTCATCTTCATGTCACGGAGCTCATTCTTCAGACTCATTACTTGTCCAATGTTTCTGACTGAGAAGAGGTTTATTAGGGCATCGCACATCTTCTTTGATGAGTCAAGATGGGAGATGTAGGGTATCAAGTGGTATTTTGTAGATTCCAATATGATACTCATAGCATTGATGTCACCGTCTTTGAACTTCTCCATAACTGCAACGTTCTGCGGTTCCTTCTCTTTTCCTTCTTCAAACTCTGGTTCCACGATCTTTCCTTTCACGATATCCAACACTTTATTCTTAGCAAGGATGAGCTCAATCATTGTCTTCCACGCTCTAAATTTAGAAGCTCCATCTAACTTGTTTTCTAACTTCATAGAGTAAGTCATGGTTGCTTTGCTTGGTCAACCCTGGATTTGACCAAAAACTCAAACTTGACGTCTTGGCTTGCTAAGAGTATAAGGAGATGCGCTAGGCTAGGGCACACTGATCTATCTGAAAATTAGGTCAATCCCTTCACTTAAGGTGCCTCAATGAGAGGATTAGGGTTTCTGCAACTGCACCCTTTAGTAACCCTAGTGACAGTGCTATGGTGACTGCTCCTACTAGAAACCCTAGTAGCAGTTCTTCAATGAGATTAATATCCTTACGACTATGTTTCCTTCCAGTGGTTAGACTGAATGAAGGAGGTGTGGGCCCATAACCTGTTAGAATATGAATGGATGTGATCATTTTACCATTTACAATATTACTATTGTCACCCAACCATAGGCCGAAGCCACCCTCCAAGCACCTTAACCTTGACATAGAATTATTTTGGAAGAAAACCCTAGGCTAGATAGCCAAAAAAAGGGTAGCGCACCTTTCCCCAAGGATAGCCCGCCAACAAGAGCTGATCAGATAGTCCAAACTCTAACCAAGAGATAGTCCAAGCCAAACGTGATCTGCTAGCTGCAACAGCTGCAATGGAAACTCTCCTCCAAACCTGCGCACAAAACTGGGCACTGCAGTGCGCACAAGTGCTGCTCTGCAATTCTAAGACTGCCTGCCAGAATGAAGACTGGCCTCCTGTATTTATAGTAATTCTGGCTAACTGCCTGGGCCGACTTCTCATTCTAGGTATCTGTCTGTTTAGTATATATTATTTCTTCTGGCCGACTTCTTCTCTTGGAGGCTAATAACCTAATACAAATTATCCTCTTGAGCTGACATGTCTTCTAGGGTTATTAGCTAACTAATTAGGGTTTCTTCTTGCTTCTCAGAATATTCTATCCTTGTCAGGTTTACCCGTGGAGGTAAATACCTCCCGCAGCTACCATAATATCAACATTGACCACCATGGTACGAGAGGATGCCACATCAGCCCTCATTACTCATGCATATGTGGCTAGCCACGTGAGGACTTTCAAGAATATTCTAAAAGGTCCAAAACCTTATCACAATTGAGGGTTAAGGAAGTCAAAACCCTAACCTTAGACGACTATCGGGCTATGTTAAATATTAGCCCGCAACTAGGAGGAGAAGGGTTTCATTCTATGCTATTGTATTTTGTTCCATAGTAGAGCAGAAAAACTAGGAGTGGGAAAATTAGAGATCATAAAAGAGGGGGTCAATATTTTGTTGCAGCCGAACAAGCCACGGGTCTCAAGTGACTCCATAGAGAGTGTCCTCTCCTTTTTACTTGCATTATTTCCATACCAGAGAAAAGAGAGAAAATAGGCCTTGCCTTCTAGCTGGGTTTTCTCCCATAAGAGTTTCTCAGAGCAAATATTTGTGTTATTTTGTGGATGGTGTGTGATTGTATTTTATTGTTCTCTATTTTTCGCATTTTATCTATTTCATGCATAAGAATAAAATCAGTAACTAAAGATTCTGGAATCTAAAGGAATTCAACCTTCATAATGTAGATTTCAATTTTATTTATCAGATCTATTGTGATGAATTGTTCCAGTGGAATATCCATGACAGTTTACAGATCATTCACTAAAATCAATAACTCTGTATGCAACCATCATCAATGTCATATGATTTTCAATTTAGCTTACTAATATATTTGAAAACATCACCCAATAAATTGATATTTAACAATAAAGTTCACTCCCAGGCATCAAATGCACTTAGAGAGAACACCATTAAAACCATCATCTTACCTTGAAACTTGGTTGAGAGATCTTAAATGATAAGGAATGATGTCAAAATTCTTAGATGAGGTTCTAGATCATAATTGTATGCTTGGGATCAAGTCTTCCTTCTATAATTTCCCTCCACATACCACACTTACCATTGGGATTCAGAAGTCAAACTCAATAAAATTTCACTTGATGTGAATTTGTGGGCCATCTATGTGTGATATAAATTCATTAGATGAGCCATGATGCCAATGCCACATTCTTCCATGTGGCACTTATATCACCTTTCATGTCATATCAACATTTCCCTATATCATAAAAGCACAATCTTGCATACTTCTCCATTTGATCATTCAACATCTAGTCCCTTACACCTTTATTGAATGGCCACTGATCAAGGAGTTAAAATTTAGTTTCCACATTACCAATTTCATGATCAAAGCTTGTAACCTACACATTTGCATGGTATTGAAAACATGTTAAAACCATTTCAAATACTTTCAAAATATAAGCCATAAAATCATAGCCAATAATGAAGGTAAGCATGCAAAGGTCATCAATTTTCCTTTTATGAAAGAGGAAAAAGCATATAATTAAAGTGAGATTGAGACAAATTCCTAAAATCATTAGATCATAAGTAGCATCCAAAATAAAATAAATATGTCATTGAAATGAGACCAAACAAGTTACAAAAACTTCACATAAGTATCGAAAAAATTACATTCAAGAGCATGAGGGAAAAACCAATCCATTAGAATCTTCACCCGAACATACACACAATTCATAAGGCACTCATAAGCTCATAAACCCTGGAACATCAAAGCATCATCAAATCATTAAAACAAATGTATGTCACAAGGGAGCTAAAAGCTTATTGACAAAGCTCATGGAATAAAAAATAGTTGGGGGTTCCAAAAATTACATTCAAGAGCATGAGGGAAAATCCAATCCATTAGAATATTCACCCAAACATACACACAATTCATAAGGCACACATAAGCTCATAAACCCTGAAACATCAAAGCATCATCAAATCATTAAAACAAATGTATGTCATAGGGGAGATAAAAACTTATTGACAAAGCTCATGGAATAAAAAATAATGAGGGGGTTCCAAAATTTTAGTACTTGGGTCTAATTGAAGCCTCAACAACCCATCACCCATGGGATTGAAAAACCATTTTATAATGATTGACAATCTCCTTTTCAACATTTCCCTGGTCAATTGTTTTTCCTTCAAAGCCTTAATACACTCCACTAGTTATTTAGGTTCCAGGGCTTTGGTTGGCCTATCTATAGTTTTAAGCTAGTGAAATTAGGCTATAATTTGGGCTTGCCTTGTTTTGTAAATCTCTCAACTTTTAGTGTGTGGCTCAACTTGGCCACCCTACAATTACATTACTTACTAAAAGGGATAAGGTGTAACATCCTTCAAACTTGCTCCAATCCACCATAACTGCTTTGTATTTTTTTTTTCTTGCTGCCACAAATTGCTTGTCATAGCCCCTAAAAATTGTATTGATCCTTGTTATGGTATCCTCCCACTACAAAATCCAACATTTATCCATTTGGTAACATGGAATCAAATTCTAGACTTTTGATGGCTTCAATACACAATCCATGCTTTAGGTGGGATGTGTTCAACGTGAATGTTGCATTCCTCAACCTAGATTTTTCCAAGCCCTAGGAGATGTAAAAAACACCCAATAATCAAACATGGCCACTCCTCCCAATATTTTTATAGGGCTTCTGCTCTCATGTTCAAAGAAGAAGAAGAAAATTCTCTTAAAGCATCACTTTCTCAAGTCTTTGTCAGGGCTCGCTAGTTTCCCTTACAAAACTTTGACCTTGGAAACCATAGTTAAGGCAGGCCTTTGCTACAAAATTTATTAGGATCATAAAGGATGAGTATGTGTTAACCTTTGACTCCCTTTACCAATCAATAATTCATGACCACCTTTATATGTTCACACTATATGGAAAACTATTTATCCTAAGTGTGTGTGGTATGTGTTTTAAGAGTATTAATACCTTAATTACTAGTTGATGAGGTATTATCATTACAATTAGGGTTTATACTCATGTGGTTATAACCAATATACTATATATATATGTACCATTGATATGAAAATAATTATTGGCTAGTATTTCCTTTTGCACCATTTCTCTTCTCTTGTGTGTTATTTTCATGTGTGGATTTAATTGTTTGTTTTACAATGTATGTCCCTTCTTTCAATTGGTATTAGAGAACTACAATTGTGAAGTTATGTTGGCATGATTAAGTTGGGTCTATCATGTTAGTTGAAGAGTGCTATTGACATTTTTACGTTCACTTGATGAATAAGAGTGTGCGATGAGATGTTTTGTTTAACAGAAACGACTAATTTTATATTAACAAAATGATGCAGCCATGCTGAACAACATAATAGTACATTGATGTTTCAAAAGAAACCAAAGAAAACTATTATGATACAAACTTTCAGCCTCCTTTTTAGAGGGTACATTTGTTAATTTTGTGCTTTTTCTAAAACAATTACAAGTGTATATTCTAACATAATTCTCAAGGAGCAAAGATACTTTTAAAAACATTGAAAATAAACTAGACTAAGAGAGTTTGAGTTCAGTATCCACTTGGTTTTGTCCCCTTGAATCCTTTATTGGGCTATGAGCAATTTGTTGCACTGTGAATCCATCATGTGTTGCAGTTGGCCCCACTATGTTGATTGCTTAAATCTAAGCCATATTGTGAAAATCCATCAATACTCCACAATATGCTTGAGGAGTCTTTCCTACTTTCAAATGTCTACCTTTCAACCACATAGGAATCATGGATCATGAGTTATTCCCTCATAGTTTAGACGAGGGGGTGATAATGGCATTAATCCACTGAAAGGTAATAGAAATAAAAGATAGCAATATGACTACTCTTATCAATTTTAGTAAAATGATGTTAGATGTTTATTCAATAATGTGTTGTTTGTGATTCGACAATTCATTCCTCTATTCTCTATGCCCAACCCTACGTAAGAAAATATTCATTCATAGACCGTATGGCTATCCACAAATTCAAATATGGATTCATCAAACTAGATACCATCCATAGAAAGGCATGCATTGTAACTCATATACATAAATTTCCTCTAGGTGAATGCAAGCTACTAATGATCTCTTATGCTCAAGGTAATGCTAACACGGAGAAACAACAATATATTTACTTGGAAGGATGATTTGAGGTACCATATCACAATGAATTTGAATATGGTGTAAGACGATCAAATGTAAGAAATCAAACTAGCTTTCAAAATATATTATTTTTATTTCTGGATTTTTGGCACGACTATGTGAAATTTGAGTTTTTTTAACAGTGCTATGTTAATATTCCCATAAAATATAATGCATATATTCCCTTTAGTGCAATTGTTGAATACCTAAATAATTGAAATTATTTTTAAAAAAATTGTACAATTGCAGTGAATAGATACTTACTGTGCATTAGTGCAAGGTTTAAGAGTCTTAACATAATCAAACATCTATTTTTCAAATTGTAGATCTCAATCTTACTAGTGCACCATATAATTTATTTCTTTTCAAATGGGTAAGATGATAAAAAGTTATTGCAATAATAAAAGAAGTTTGTATTTTAAAATATATGTCAAAACACAAATTAATTAAAAATGGTATATATATCCATGTGGAGTTTCATCGGCTACATATTTGTGTAACCTATTTGAAAATAATGTGAACAATGGAGATATTGAGAGGCATATGGAAAAATGGAGGTTTTGTTGGTTTTGCGGTGTAAACCACCAGGATTGTCAATTAGAAAAAGAAAACCATTTCCTTATATCCATGGGGTATGTGTAAAAATTGTGGAGTGACCATCATGTAAAGTGGAATTAATCCAAGTACCACTTTCCAATCCCAATCCAACTTTTGAGAGGCCATCCGCTATGTTGTTCATGTCTCTATATATGTGTGACAAAGAGATATGTGAGAAAGTTGTCATCATCATTTGTATATCATCATAAACGGGTTGTAAGGTAAAAAAAAATTGTTTGTGGTTCAGTTCTAATGCATTTGATGACCAAGAGTCACAAAAAAATTGAATTTGTTGGACCCCATGCTCTTGGGCCAACTGAAGAAGTAATTTAAGTGCCACTAGTTCACACAAATTGTTATATTCCTAGCCAAGTCCCACTTTGAAGGAGATATGGTGTGTGGAAGAGATACATAAAATTCCTCCTGGACCTCCTTTAGGGGGAATTCCTTGTGATGATCCATCAAAATATTTCCATTGGAGAACCTTGTCTATTACCTCTTCTCTGAGTTTATGTCTAATTTTTTTTCCTCCACTTGTGGATAAGCATTAGAACTTCACATTTGAGAGAGAGATTATCCTTTCCTTCAAATAAGCTTAGATTCATAGCAAGTCATACTCCCCAAGCTATGTTTAGGGGAAGGGATTTGATCTTCTTTGTGTCCTTATTGGAATACCAATATCTAAAGGATTCTTCTGCATCTCCTACTTCACATATATTTTTTTGTCTTATCATGTGTTTCACCTCTTTTCGAGCCTCTTTAGTGAAAAAATGGGTCATAATTAGATGGGTCATAATTAGTTTCATCTACTTGTTTACATAAACTGCACCAACTTGGACCATTAAAGTTATTTTTTTGGAGAACCTCCCATGTAGGAGCCTTATTGTTTAAAATCATCTACATGAATATTTTATTTTTGGAAGGACACTTTAGTTTCCAAATAATTCTCTACCGCTAAACATGTTTTCCATACAAACCTTCCTTTTCCAGTGCTCTATAGCATAGCTTAGGTACATATGATCTTGTGGCATCGAGTGACCAAATCAATTGATCAACGTCTTATTAAATTTTAACTTTGTTGTCTTTTAGAACTTCTAGATAACCCTCCCAAACTTTAGCAAATTCTTCACTCAGTGCCAGTTCCTCATAGGAGATCCTTTTTTATTGTCAATTTCTATATCTCTCCAAGTTCACGATTTGTCTCAGAATATAATACCCTTTACTTCTAACATCTTATATCAGCTAAGGAGGTAATCTATGCAAGCCTTTACTGCCTATCCAAGGATCAAGGCCGATTTGAACTTTCTTACCTCTTCCCACCTTCTAGATCAACCAATTGCCTACCAAATGAGAGGTTGAGTTTATATTTTTCTAGATGATAGATGCATTATCTAGTTGTTTATTTGGGTTTCTTTCCCATCCTTCTACTATAGCTAGGGCTATATATTTTTCACTGATTAATTGGACCAATATCGCTTTTCCCTATAAAAGCCTCCAAACATTTTTTGCAACTATGCTTTAGAGAAGTGAGATATTTTTTAGTCCACATCCTCCACTAGCCTTTGGAACAAACAATTTCTTTTGTGAAGATAACACAAGTCCTTTATTTGTTTGGTCTCCTAACTAGATAAATTTGTAACACAATCTATTGATGGTCTCCAACACACCTTTTATAATTCATGTCATTGTAATCCAACATATTGGTTTCACTTCCAATATGGACTTAACATGAACCAATCTACCCTTGCAAGACAACCATTGATTGCACCAAGTATTTAGTATATTTTCCACCTTGACAATAAGTCATTTCCAATCACCCTTTTTGCATATATTGGACTTTAAGTGGAATCCCAAACACTTTAATCCATGGTCTAAATCATCACCTACCAAGGGGAACAATTAGGAGAAATATCCGTGTTCTTGTTCAATGGCACCCCACATGAAAATAGTATATTTTTCAAGAGTTATAATCATACCAGTGGATTTACAAAATAATTCTAAGATGTTTTAAAATTTTTCAACTACCCTTATAGTACCTTCACGAAAAATAAGAATATCATCCACAAATAAAAGGTGAGTGATGTTACATGCTAAAGAGATGCAAACCCCTTCGAAGCTACCATGAATTGCAACCTCTTTTATTAGCCTACTAAGACCTTCAACTGTGAGAAGGAAAAGGAGAGGTGATAAGGGGAAACCTTTCCTCAGACCCCTACCTAGTTTGAAGAAGAGAGATGCAACCCCATTGATTAAAATGGAAAAAGACATCGAGGTAATGTAGTTCATCACCCATACCACAAATTAATGATAGAAGCCCAAGTGATGAGCATCAATCTCAAGTAAATCCAACTTACTCTATCATAAGATTTAGAGAAATCCACTTTTATGACCAACACTCTTTGACTTTTGACTTTGATGGAGTGTAGGGTTTCATCTGCTATGTTTACTACCTCATAAATTTTTCTTCCCTCTAAGTACCCAAAATACTCTCCAAAGATTTGTTTTGATGGTACCCTTTTAAGTCTTCTGGCAATAAATTTTGAGATAATTTTGTAGATTCAACTTCATAAGGATATTGGCTTGAATTTTTCAAAAGAGGTCGGGTTATCCTCTTTGGGAATCAAAGATATAAAGGTGGTGTTGAAGGCTCCTAACATTTTTCCAGTGGTTCTAGTGGCCTCCACCACTCTTCTTAGATCATCTTCTATGCATTCATAACATCCCAAAAATGCATTCAAAGCTATAAAGGTGGTGTTGAAGGCTCCTAGCATTTAGGTAGTGGTTCTAGTGGCCTCCACCGCTCTTCTTAAATCATCTTCTATGCATTCATATCCTCTTGGGAGAAAGACACATTCATACACTATACACAAGATTTACCTTAGAAACCCTTAACCGAGAAAACCAATGTAACTAAAATATACACCTATGTTTATGTCATTGTATTAACTTAACTATTCACAATGCAATATTTTGGTATTTTGCAACTTCAATTAATCTTAACCCTAATCCATTCACCCAAATTAGACTACAACTATAATCCCTTAATTGGTATTAGATTACAATGGCTTGAAAACCATTGGCTGAAAAAGCACAAAATGGACCAAAACAATTCAAGGGCATTGTCCATGAACCTCGAGATGGGGGTTAACTGGCCCCCCAACACCCTAGTCAGGATGTGGCTAAGTCTACCTCCAAAGAATACAACACATATCCAACACCATTCATACCTTGCAAGAGTACAAGTACACACGCTTACAATATCTCTTATTCACATATGAAGATAGCTTACAATGTGGCCAAGAGGAAAACATATTGCATGATTGTAATGGTCCTATTTATAAGATTTGTCAATAGCTCTTGGTGTTGTAGTTCCTTAACTCTTGGCCTTCCTAGACTACTTGGCTTTCCAACCTTACATAATTGTATCTTTATCCTAATGTTGATGAGGATAACTTTTAATTAAATATTCAATATTACGCAAATTCTCTTCCACTTCACGTGAAACCCTCAACTAACATATTTTTTCTCTTGTATCCACAAATTAAGCAAAGGTCCCATGACTTTGGGCAACAACTTAACTTTCTTGCATTATGCATTACAATTCATGTTCAATACTTGAATATTTATGCCTTCTTCATAAAATTTGAGACTTGTACTCTACTAATGGTCATCTTTATTAGTCTGTACTCCTTTTTCCCGATCTTATGGAATGAGGGATAGGGATGCTCGGTCCTCACCTCTACTTCTTGATTGTAATTATAATCCTAAAATGAATTTATCTATAGTGCATTTGTCTAATTCTTCGTCATGTTATTAGTGCATAAAAGACTTTCATTAAATCTTGTATTATCATGCTAATAACGTGCAAACAACAACAAACCTTTATGGAAAAAAAATTCTCAAGTTGTTTGTAAAGATTTGCAAGACAAAGTTTGATCCAAAATCAAAATGCCCAAACACAAACACATTCATTTTGAGATTCCTTTCATTGTGTTCTTAATAAATTAGAAACAAGAAAATAGATGAACTCTTTGCCAAAAGTGTCATTACCATCTCCTCATGTATTTGTCCAATTCTTTGTCATGTTATTAGTGCATAAAAGACCTTCATTAAATCATGTATCATCATGCTAATAACGTGCAAACAACAACAAACCTTTATGGAAAAAAAATTCTCAAGTTGTTTGTAAAGCTTTGCAAGACATAGTTTGATCTAAAATTAAAATTAAAATGCCCAAACACAAACACATTCATTTCGAGATTCCTTTCATTGTATTCTTAATAAATTAGAAACAAGAAAATAGATGAACTCTTTGCCAAAAGCGTCATTACCATCTCCTCAGGTTCTTAGTAATACCATGTTTTATTTAAAATTAAAATGCCCAAACACAAACACATTCATTTCAGTTTTATTTAAAATTAAAATGCCCAAACACAAACACATTCATTTCGAGATTACTTTCATTGTATTTTTAATAAATTAGAAACAAGAAAATAGATGAACTCTTTGCCAAAAGCGTCATTACCATCTCCTAAGGTTCTTAGTAATACCACGTTTTAGCTTATTAGTTCATCAATGATGTTAATTCCAAATTATTTAACATGAATTTTTGGTATCAAAATTTTCTTGTAAGTAATCTTGTGACACCTTTGATAGAATGTCTCTTTTCATCACCTTTGATAGAATGCCTCTTTTCATTGGATTGTTGCAAAGAAGGAATGATGCCAAAAAAAATTGATGAAGGTGAAATAAGAGAATTATCTTTGCTTAAAATCTCCAAGATACAAATCCACCTTCAATCACATACCATTCAAGCAAGCTCGATTTCATAGTAATGTGCAAGTTTATATTTGACAAAATGCACAAGCATATGGATCCTCACCTTATAAAACTTTGATATATATGGATCCTCACCTTATAAAACTTTGATATATAAATTCAAGCCTAAACCACAAGAGATCAAGCATGCTTAAAACATGTGCATGGAGGCTTATGAATCATTATAACCATTTGCCTCAGCTCCTACTAAATAAAACCCACATGGCATTATGGTTTGACAAAGATTTGGTACCTCATTCAAAAGGTAACAAGACCAATAATGGCTTATCAAATGTAAAAGTATTCACTTGATCCCTTCACATAAGCTAACACATGAGTTAGTGTAGCATATAAACCCTTCTTGTTAATTAAACATGAAGTTTCATTGTGTATTCGGAGGCATTCAACCAGTGTTTACAAGGCATGAAAATAATTGCATCCATCAATAAAATCAAAAGAAAAGAGGCGTTTATACTAAAGAGATAGTCAATTTTTTAAAATCAATGCCTCTTTAATCTGACTTTCAACATCAAAGCAATTAATCCACTGCACATACCTGAGAAGCAAACAATGATTTCATCATCCCGGCTCCCGCAATTGAATCCACATTCAACCTCCTGAGACATGAAAAACTGGAAAAACACTGCTCATGAAAATCAAAGAACAAAAACCAACAACAAATCTCACACCAATGAAGAATGAGATGAAAAGAATGGGCTTTGCCTCATTTCCAACACCACTTGCAAGCTAAGATCAACTTCCTTAATGGTTGGTCAGTAACAGGAGATGAGAAAATTATTTGTTAGTTAATGCAGCTTTCTCGAACAACAAGCACTACACCCTTGCTTCGAGAAGGAGATCGCTACGTCTAACTGCCTATTTGATTTGCAAAAGCAAAGCAAACATTAATTGCTATGAAAACGCACTAATAGCTTCTTTGAGATGCCGGAAACGCAACAGAGCTGCAACACAATTTTGTGGAAGATAATGCATTCCCAACGAGCTAGAGTCAAAGTGTATTGATCCTCCATTATTCCTAGTGTGCCCGTTGCTTGGAATGGCTCTGAACAATGATGCATCTGTAAAAAACGAGAGAAAAAAAATTCATAAACATCACATCATTGAAGAAGAAGCTCATCCAAGGTGAAGTGGTGAAAATAATGAGAAAGGAGATTGCATGTTGCCTTAGTAACTTGCACTGCCAACGTAGTAACTTAGGGTTACACAAGAAAAAAGCAGTGAGCAGACTTAGAAATTACTAATCAATGACTTGGAACCCTGGAGAGGCAAATCGCTAGGTTTGGGGTGTGCTAGCATCTGAACCCGGCAATTTAGCCCATTTTAAGGCAAATCATTGGGTTTAGAGGCTTGTTAGCCTTTTGAACTCAGCGATTTGGACCTTCCTTGGTCAAAAATATCAATTTTTGTCTTTTTCCCAATCAACAAGGATGGAAAATTTTTCCAACTCAGCATCCAAAGGGAAATCGTTGAGTTTAGAAGCTTGCCTGCCTCCAAACTCAACGATAGCCAACTAGGTTGAGCAGCCAGCAAGCTCTCATCAAACAGTCCAAAAATTAAAGCATCCAAAGGGAAATCGTTGAGTTTAGAGACTTGCTTGCCTCAAAACTCAACGATAGCCAACTAGGTTGAGCAGCCAGCAAGCTCTCATCAAACAGTCCAAAAAATTAAAGGGAAACCATCTCATGTATGCAAACACTTAAACACTTATTTCTCAGCTGATCAATTCATATTTTATCCTCTATGTGTTGATCATTGAGTCCCAAGAGTAATTGGATGGACTGTATTACATTCATAGCCTTCGGCGCACCAAGATAAAGCCAAACTCTTTGCAACTGAAACTCTATTGCCATTGTACAATCTAAAGTTCAAGCGCAGAGTCAAAAAAGAAAGCTTCTA
>JZKD02S1488719.1:110029-120629 GCA_000966675.3 Picea glauca | reverse complement strand
GTTTACAATACAATATACATATAGGAGCCAGCGGCATCCAAAACCCTAACCCAATGACCTGGATTAGTCCAAAACCCTAATTCCTTAACCGAAAATAGAAAAACATCGGCAAAAACCATGTGCCGAAAACCACCTAATATCATGTGGTCCCGGAAATATGTCGGCCCGGCGATAATATGTCGGCCCGAAACCGGCGAAAATATGTCTCTCTCCATAACTGGATCTGTCATCTGTCTGCCTCTTCTTCTCGGCATTTCCCTATCCTCTGGATCGGGTGATTGCATGTCCCTTCTCTTTGGCGGCATGGCGAATTCTCTTTCTCTGCTACAGAAAGCAAAGAACCTTTATGTGCTCTGATACCAAACTGACGTCAACGCCCTCCCAACACACCCACAGGTCGAAAGGTCCACGTCGACTCACTGGATATTTCCTCTTACACGGCCCGAAGAACTCTAAGGCTCTTCTAATTCCCTATCGGGAATTCTGCACCCACAAAAATATCCACAGGATCTCCTCTTTACACTAGGGAGATCGGAACTCGTGACTTCGCCAATCCAATGGTCGAGCGTAGGTCTCTCGAATCCCCGAAACCCGAGAACCAATCAACACTGACCCTTTCTTTTCTCTATCAGAACTTTTCCTATCGCGAATTCGGTGCTCGCGATGTCGAGTAACTTGTATCCCCGACTCCCGATTCCCGATACGCCGAAACTCCGACGCACGCGCGAGTTTGGCTATCCAACGTCCCGTCACTCCTATTGGAATTTAGGACTTCGTGGGATCGCGAATCCTAATGCATAAGTTTTGGGACTTCTCGTTGCGAAACCCCGATATGATGTGCCACATGTCCACTTACCGACTCTTGTGGCCCACATTGTTCCTTAACCTTTCGGGATATCGCGTATCGCGATTTCGCGATTCTTGTTGCAATGTTTCCGGGACTTCCACCCACGAAAACCCGATGTGGGGATTTACGAGTAAATCCGACGGCTCTTGTGACTCGGATCAACGGTTCTATCCCTCCTGAGCTTTGAACCCTTTGGGAATACTCAGCGTATCTCCCCTGCACTTCTGTGAGATCTAGCGGCTCACGGGATGTCGCGAATCCTCCTCGGAGAATACCAATCGTCCGTTCCTCTTGATGAAATCTACAAAATGAGTAAGTGTTCCTTCGCGGAACTCGTCCACTTCCGGCAAACTTACAACGCCTTCTCAGAAAACCTCTTGCTCGCACTCCTTGCGGCAACCATCGAACACTTTCTAAGTGTTGAATCCTTCCGACCTTGCACACACCTGCAGTAGCAGTCCCTCAATACTTCCACTCAGGTTCACAACCCTGAGACTTCACTTGGCCTGCGCACTCCTTGCACGGCTCCTGTGCCTGTTTGCACTTCTGGATGAATGAGAACAAAAGCTACCCTATCTTAACCCTCTGTCAATGCACTCCTTGCGGACACTTCAACTGCACTCCTTGCAGGAACCCTTGGCTCAGATAGAGAAACAATTCAAACTCATTCCCACTTCCCTTCAGACTTCAAACTCAAACATGAAATCACATACACAGCACATAAAGCAAATGTATAACAGGAAGCAAACATTCATGAGCATATCCTTCAACATCAATACATAGAGAACAACACAAAACCATGAATTTGAATCAATCTTTTCTATTAATCCAAATGTCTATACATGGGTGTTCTTACTCAGCTCTCTGCTCGCTCCTATTCTCCAATGCTTCATTTCCAATTATGTTACAATACACAATGAGGGTGTCTATATCCCGTTTCCCTCTTGCGCTCTCAAACAGTCTAATCTAGAATTAAATTCTATCTACCTGCATTAACTATTTTAAATGCCTCCTACCTACTAAGGACGAGAGCAAATCGCTCAAGGTCTGGTTACATTATACAAGTGCGCTTTTTCTTAAATGACTCATTTAAGATTGCGCAACAATTTCAAGGTAATTTGAAAATTTGTGTTGGCGCTTGTCCAGTTGTCCTTCGCTTTCGTGTTGGCTTGCTTAATATTGGCGATGCTCCTGCATCACGTTGCTATCGCTTTCAGTAGAATCTTGGGACCAAAAAAATGTTGCAAGTTATAGACACTTTTAATTCTAAATGTTTTGACATGACATGTTTCTATAGGTTTAATATGATTTCATATTTATCATTTCCAGTATCATGTGCTATTTTTTTTAATAATTGGGGATTGAGAATAGAAAATGATATGAAGGGGAGAGCAACAACGGTCAGATGAGCTTCCATCTTTTCATGGTTGGCCTCGTTAGTAGAAAAACCAATTGTATTCTCAAAATAAGAGAGTCAAGTAAATCACTGAGATGCCACAACAAAATCCAATATATGAGCTCAAGAATAACTATGAATAAAAATACAAAATTAAAATGAAAATGAAAAATGAAAAAAAAAAATTAACAAAATGATTAGGTTCATTTGTTTTATACAATCTTGCTATACAGATCAAAGCTATTAATTAATATTTGATGCATAGGTGTAAAGAAACATGTAAATAAGCATCTACAAAGACCAAGGAACAAGATATGATATATTAGTCATAATAATGTCACTAGCAAATGAAGTGGAAATATGATATATGTGAATGAAATGGTTACCAGGCACAATGAAATTATGTGAATCTTGAAAATATGTTAGAATTTGATACATTAATCATTGTAACCTTGGGTTGGGATCTAACATACTACCATGTTCCCTACTTAAGCTAGGGAATTTGCATGTTCACTATAGTCAGTTGTAGGGTGTTATTAAGGATAAGTATTGTTCATGGTTATCATATAATCACAAGATATTTTGACATATTTTCCACTTAGTGTGCAAATCATATTTCGAGAGAGAATAAAAACTAGCTTGGTGGATCACATTGAGTTTTATAACAATGATTTGGCAAAATATTATAGTAAGAAGGAACCTCGTCATTATTTTCAATATTGTCCTATAGATATTAAAAATTGTCCTAGTGCTAGTAAAAATAGTGGTAGCAATTACAAAAATTGGTGATTCATTTGAGCGCAAGTTGGACGAACCTCAAAATGACTTGGGAATAGATGAACTTGATTATGTTCCATTTACATACATATCAAAATTGTCACAGATTCATAAAGTAAGGTTCTTGATACCTACCACTCTTGCTATTGGGACACTCATTTGCCCAAATTGCAAACCACTAAGAGGATTTAGCATAGGGGGTGACAAACCATTTAGTATATTTGAAGTTGAAAAAGATCATTTAATAAAGCTAGATATGAATTCAAAGGACTAGGTATGTATCCAAAATTATTTATATAAATTAAGACATGAATGAATTGGTTTCATGTTTAGTGCTTTCCTTGTTTCTAATAGTCATATCTTATATCATATGTGAGTGAAAGTCTTTGAAAAAAAATTATACATCATTTCCACTTATTTTTCAAACAACACTTCATTGCAAGCACTTGAACACTACACTTGCTTACCATGGATTACAACCAGTTTTTAGTTTTTACCTTACAAGATTTTAAAATGTCTAGCGATGACTAACTTCTTGATTTCTAAGAAAATTCATATTAGATTATTATGAATTAGATGTAATTATAAAACAAAAATTGTTTAGCCTCTTCCTTATGGAAATTTGTGTCCATCTTCCATGTCATTGCTTCTTTGACTTATCTTAGACTCTAAACTCTATTTTTTTTTCAAGAGTCTAAAACTTTTTATGTGACAATATGTTACATCCTTGGAACATCTTATGAAATATCAATAAAGATATTTTGAAATGCCTAGTATTGTGATCATAGGAAGGTTGGAAATGCCTTGTTTCATACCCATTCTTTTGAGGACAAGTATAGACGTGTTTACGGTTGAATTATGATGAATAAAAGAAGATTATGGCCAAGCATATTCTTTGTTGAGTTGGGGAAAACAAAGAGGTATATGTTCATTGTAGAAAAAGAACTACAACCCACCATGTAAACATGAACACAAGGGGTAAACCATTGGTTTTAATATTATATCTAATACCATGAAAGAATGAGTGCACAAAAAAAAATCAATGCATCAACATTGAAAAGCTAACTAGAAAAACAAGTATCCTAGATTAACATCATTGTCAGATTGATATTATCAGTAAACTTTGATATATTAAATATCATTAAACATGATTAACCCTTGACATTTAGTCCTTAAGAATGGCATTTAAACTTGTTGGGCCTCCACAAAGAGTTCATGAAGCATGCATTGAGTCTTTTTCAAAGCATTTCATGCCTGCAATCAATTAAAAAATCAACAACATAAGGTTCTGCAAAATTATTTGAAACTCTCTTCTTGTATATAAGGTTTCATGCATGAATCAATCAAGGCCAAGTATAAATTTAAAATATTTCATCACAACCTTGTTTATATTTATTTGATAATTTAATTATTATGATAAGGAAAAATATGTATTTCATTCGACCATAATGGTTATATAGTATAGAGGCAATCAATTTTCTCATTTCTAATAATATGGATTGATCTCGAACATGCCAAAAATATGTCATATCACTTTCACAATACAATATGTGTGCACTAATCATGTGGACTATTCAAAATATGTTTATTTCACTAAAAAAACAATATGGGAGTGCTTAAAGGGCTATTCAATGCCCCCATATGTTTAAATTGCCTTCAATTAAATTGTTCTTGTAAATCCAGAGTAACGAATATTTGAACATCTTCAAATTATGCCCTCTTTAACCGTATTCCTTGTCTCTTCTCTTACTATATTCAAGTAAAATACAAAAATGACATGCCACATAAACATAGACATTCATAGGTTATCATATATTCATATCATGGTATCCCATGTGTATGGAAGAATACCTTGTGTCAAGACATCTTCAATTGAATTACATCAAATGAAATAAGCTTAGAGGTGACACATAACATAATCCATCTTCACCCAATTTGCAAGAACCAATCACAACCTCTCACAAGGACTCAACTTTGATACTAAGCTCCCTGTGTCTCTTTGTTTCATGTTTTGTTGGGATGCTAGAAGATAAAATAGCTTCATCCAAGGGTTTATTTCAGGTGGTTGGAAGAGTTGTTTGTTCTCCTCCCCACTTGAGTTCAATTCCCACAAAGTGACCTGATAGCCCATTTTGATAAGGCTAGAAAGGTATACCACATAGGGATAGAGGTCCACTCTTGTGTGCCTCAGGATGCATCCCAAAGCACTCTAATGGATTACTAATTCCCATGGTTAAAAAAAAATAGCTTCATTTACAAGCATAATTAATGAATAACATTTACACTCAACTCCAAAATGAAATGAGCTTCCACCTTCTATGTGATCCTCTAGCATGCCCTTAATGATCTTGTACATGATTCAAATCCTAAACATCACTACATTGATTGGTTACTTGTTTACTTGATTATGCATTCAATGCTTTCCAAAATTTTGATACTGAAATGGTTTACCACTCCACTAAACTATGTGTTGTATTAGATTGTGTCAAGTGTGCTTCCTTGCAAATGACCATTTGCACGAAAGAGTATCACATGGCATATTCTATCACATAGCATATTATTTGTTAAGTTGGAGATTACAAATGACCATTCGCACTATAGAGTATCACATGGCATATTTTATCGCATAGCGTATTCTTTGTTAAGTTGGAGAAAACAAAAGAGGAGCATGTTCAATGTGGAAAAGTACTTCAACCAAAAAAATCTACATGTATATTACAATTTTAGCTTGTAATTTATTTATTTTAATCAGACATTTGTATTATCATTTTTATATAAAAAAACACTAAATATGTTGTTGAAATCGACATTGTATATACGTTGATATAACAACATTTGCGTCAAAACACTTGTTAATCAACATTTTGAACATCATCTTATGAAAAGGTAAACGAAATCAAGAACAACAAGCCATGATGTTAACCCGATGTTTGTAATGTTTCTAAAAAAAAATCGATATTATAAAGGTTGTTAGATCAATGTTTAGGGGAAATAAAATTTTAAGAAAACGCTTTAGTTCATCATCATAGTGATAGAATAAATGTCATTTAACGAACACCATCTTAACAACATTTAGGGTGACATTAATCAACAAATACAATTCTATAAAAAGCCAATTTTCAACATTTCAAGCATCGATTCAACATAAAAAAAGACCCTAAATGTAGTAGTGTTGGGAACCAAAAAAACAACACCAAGGCTAAAGACAATAATTAAATGCCAAAGGATGTCAGGTTCGAACATAACCACTCAACTGTAAACAATCCCATCATAGTTAGGGTTTAAGCAAAAGGCATAGGATGCAAAAACTGACTTTAACTTGCTTGAGGTGGACTTTAGAAGAAACACAGATTCATGTATATTTACAAGCAAAGAAACATACTTTATACCATTAGGTCTTTGGGTAGACTCATAAATATAAATATAATAAAATGGAATAATGTCCACTCTTCACTACCCTCTTTAGACTCAATATCAATGAAATAGAAAAATTCTAGGAAGAAATGGGATGATTAGGAATAGTTTCAACATAGCTTATCATCATAATATTCATTTATCCTTACAACATGGTAAGTTTGACAAGGAGTCGCATAGCCATGCACAAGCACTTAGAACTTTTAGAGAAATTAAAGATGTCAAGCTTTCCTTTTTATAGAACACAAAATGTAGACTAAATACCTATAAATACTCGGGGATTTACTTACCACAAAACTTAAAATGGAAATGTTGTCTGGAGAAAAGTGTGTACACAAGTTTTAAGGTCTATTTTAGCCTCATAAAACAAATGCGCAGATGCATAATTTAGATAATGGAGAAGAAAAATAAAATAGGTAGATATCATAGCCAATCCTATGTGGAAGCATCTTGCTATAAAAGGAAGATATGAAAATATTTGAGTGGACAAAAGCCTATGCCAGGTAGATGGATAAATGCGGAACATAAACAAACTACTAAAAATAGAGTAAAGAACTAAATGTGTATGCCATGAAGAAAGTACAAGCAAAAATGGGACCTAGATATTATCAAGAATGGAGGAAAATGACATATTATAAATAAGTGATCTTCCATTGCATTTCAAAGTGAAACTCACCTTAGAATTAGCAACCAGGAAAATAAGTAAAATAATGTCAATTGAATTCAGAATTAAGTAAAATAGACTGACTAATCCAAAGACACATCTGAACATCAACTATGCAAATTATAAATGTAAGATTAAGGTGTTTAGCATACAAGCAGATCCAAAATAATTGTGATTATTGAATCAATTCAAGACCTTTAACATACAAGAGTTTATATCACGAACAATATACTTTTGGGAATCTCATTATCAAGATTCTTGAATGTAGAAAAGTCAATGAAGACTCTATTGTGGCCGATGCAAATACAAGAGGTTCACTTGATCTAAGAAGATGTTTAATATTCATCTATTCATTTAAATATGGTATATACCTGTTGCAAATGTTCCCACAACAAGGACATACTTTTCATCTTTCAACTAACACAATCCACAAGATCTTGAATCATCTCATTATAAAAAATCATACATTCAATCATCACAACTTCCTTGTTTCAAGGTCTTAAGGAATAGGACCACACTTACATTCACATTTCACAATAGTATTTGGAATAAACAAGTACAGAGAACCCAAGCCATAGATCTGTCACTTGTTAAAGAGTTTGAATATTTCATACTTTCTATAGATATCCAATAACATATTTACCAAGGTAGGACATGTTAGCTCTCCAGCCACCAAAACGAAAACTAATATGCAGCGGAAACAATACCGAAACAGATCAAACATAAAACACGAGGATTTACGTGGTTCACCCAATTGTTGGGCTATGCCCACCAAGTAGAGGCATCGGTTTTATTATTGTTCAAAGAAGAGTTACAATAGGCTCACTCCACTCATCTCTCTCTTCGCCTCTACGGGCATACATGAATTTATAGAAATCATACACAATTGCATAAGAAACTGACTGTTGAATGCGCTCGTATCCATATTCTAACTTGGTCTAAATAGTTACAACCAACGCTGAATAATAGGATCTAAAATCCAATTTTGGAGAAATTTGTTGTCACCAAATTCCAACAATCCCCACCTTGACAACAATTGACCTGATACCTTTCTCCTTCTTTTGTTCATCACCTTTTCTGCAAGTCAAGAGAACCCAAGCACCATCGTAGATTCTCTAAAAGTATTGGTTTTGTGAACATGTCTACGCAGTTCTCTTTTGTATGAAATTTTTTAAGAGAAACTCCACCTTCATCGATGACCTGTCTTACAAAATGGTACTTAATAGGAATATGTTTAGTTTTATTGTGGTAGGATGGATTCTTGTCCAAGTGAATAGCACTTTGACTATCACAAAGTAGCTTTACTTTGTCTTGCATCCTTCCAAACTCACCAAACAAACCTTTTAACCAAACTGCCTCTTTGCAAGCATGTGAAGAAACTATGTATTTTTCTTCTATAGTGGATAAGGCAACAATCCTTTGTAGCTTTGACATCCAACTAATAACTCCACCTGCAATAGTAAATACATATCCTAAAGTTGACCTCATTTTGTCCAGATCACCTGCAAAATCATAATCAACATATCCACCAACTAACTCACAACCATCGTTATAGGTGATATAGTAATTACTTGTGCCCCTTATATACCAAAGCACTCATTTCACTGCTGCCCAGTGCTCTTTACCTGGATTTTCCATATATCTGCTCACAACCCCAACTGCATGTGAAATGTCTGGTCTTGTACTAACCATCACATACATTAAACTTCCTACTACATTAGCATATAGTATTCAAGACATATGTTCCTTTTCTTCTTTTGTACTAGGACATAAACTTGAAGAAAGATTAATTTGGGAAGCGAAAGGTACAAAAAATGGTTTCACACTATTCATACCAAACCTTAAAAGTATTTTCTCGACATACTTCTGTTGTGACAACCAAAGCTTACCATTCCTTCTATCTCTGAATATCTCCATTCCCAAAATCCACTTTGCTGCTCCTAGATCTTTCATATCAAACGTCCTAGCCATTTGAGCCTTTAACCTGTTGATCTCAGTTATTCTTTTGCTTTCTAAAATCATATCGTAAACATACAATACTAAGATAATGAATATGCCATTATTCAATTTCTTAAAGTAAACACAATGATCATACTCACTCCTTGTATAATTATGGCTCATCATGAAAGAGTTAAATTTCTTGTACCATTGTCTGGGTGACTGCCTCAGACCATACAATGATTTCTTGATCCTGCAAACAAATTTATTTTTGCGATTTTGAACGAACCCTTTAGGTTGTTCCATGTAAATCTCTTCATCCAAATCTTCATTTAAGAAATTAGTCTTAACATCTAGCTGCTCCAACTCTAAATCAAGTAATGCAACCAATGCTAACATACTTCGAATTGAAATGTTTTTAACAACTGGTGAAAAAACCTCATTGAAGTCAATACCTTCTTTCTGAGAATATCCTTTTGCAACCAGCCTTTCTTTGTACCTTTCTACCTTATCATCAACACCCTTCTTCAGCGTGTAGACCCACTTTCAACCTACAGTTTTCCTATCTCTTGGAAGTTCTACCAGGTCCCATGTAGCATTCTTCGCTAAAGCATTCATTTCATCCTTCATTGCTTCTTTCCATTTTTCACTATTAGAACCCTCCACCGCTTCCTGATAGAACAAAGGTTTATCATCATTAGTACTTAAAGAAACTGATGAAACAAAATCATCATACCTTCTTGGAGGAACTTTGACCTGTGTAGACCTCCTTAGGGAAGTTTGTGGCTCATCCACAATCTGTTGATTGTCATCATCATCCATATTTTCCTCTGCAAGAACCTCTTCATGAACATCTTCAGAAACTTGTTCATGTTCACTCCCATCTGTAGTTGAACGAGTTTCAAACTGAATCTGTTGATACCTAGGTCTTTCTATTAGACTAGGAAGTAACTTGCGATCATATAATACCTTCAATCCTCTTTCGCTCATATGGTGCAACTGTTGATGCCATAGTCGAACAAAATTATTGTCATTCTCGGATATAGTTGTCGCATGATCTGACTCAGTTCTTCCTTCTAATAGAAATAGGTTTCCAACCTTCTTCTCTGTCATAACTAGTAGGATTCCTTTGTAGACCTTCATAAATCCACCTTGAACAATACTTTTATATCCTCCAGTATCTAAGACTCCCAAAGATATTAGGTTCTTCCTTATCTCAGGTACATGTCTCACATAAGTTAGAATCTTAACAGATCCATCAAACATCTTAAATTGAATGCTACAAATTCCCACAACTTTACATGATATATCATTTCCCATGTAATCAATTCCATCATCTATAGACTGGTAAGTAATAAACCAGTGTCTATGAAGACACATGTTATTTGAAGCACCAAAATCTAATAACCAATGCTGATCATAACGTGAAACATTACCAATTGTTAAAACTGTTGGATTACTGAGAGGGGGGGTGAATCAGTAATAGAGAAATTTAATCCTTTTTAACCAAATAATCCAAGTGTTATGTCAATGTAGAATTATCATCCAATAATGAGCAATGAAC
>JZKD02S1488719.1:90682-108164 GCA_000966675.3 Picea glauca | reverse complement strand
ATATATTTGTATCATTAAGATGAATACAATGTTGAGAATTATGGCTTGAGGCCTTTTCCGCCAATCTTCTTGTCCTAATATTATTATGCTCAATTTCTTCAATTGGTATCAGAGCTTTATAGTTCTTACGGCTTAATTGTTTTTTTATGGTAGTTTTCTAGCTACTCACAACAACAAGTTGCAAATATACATTGGTTTCTTTGGCTGAGAATAATTCAATATGAGATGCAGTTGAAGCATGGAGTGAAAGAAGGAAAGAAAAATGCATGGCGATTTTGAAAGAACACGACTTCATTGCTACATGCGGATCTGCCAAAGGTGAATTTGTTTCAAATCTGCAATTGGAGACATATCACCACGGTGTTGGATTTGCGCCTTGCTGTCTACACCAAAAAAATTACAGATCTACATCATCGATGGATACCAATGCTACAAATTATTTTTTCATGAAGCCCCCATCACCACCAAAGAGGTATTTATAATGTAGAACATTTGATTGCATATATAGATTGATTTGAAGGAGGCACTAGTAAAGAAATCTCATTATTATAACGATATGTGTAGAGGCTCTTGTGAAGGCGATTTCTGTGAGAATGTTTTGCATACTTCTTGATCTGATCACTGTGTAAGATCAGTGACATATCAATTGTGAAAGTTAGATCGTGAAAGCATTGCTGCAGTAATCTGAGTGTGAGAAGGAGACTGTTATAGCATTGCTGCAGTAATCTGAGTGTGAGAAGGAGACTGTTATAGCATTGAAGGAACCGCTCCTGAATTAGCTTCCTTGGGAGAGATCTCGTTTAAGGTTGCATGTGGGTTTGCAGAGCCACAAACCGCTGGACGTGAAGAACCTGTCACCACCTATTTTCTAAGTGCATGAAGGAGGGGTTGTTGTGGGCATTTGTAGTTGTTTGGGTGATGGGATCTCGAGTAGAAACCCAACAAAACCATATTGAACAATGAGAAGGTGAGTTATGTAAATGGGAGCGATCTATAGCAATGGATCTCATCAAAATCTGAAGCATGATATCTAGGCGCTCATGATGAGGTAGATCAATTTAAGTAGCAATCGGCTTCGTTGTTTTTTTATCTGCGAGTTCTATTTCGATAAGGAATTTCTTAATTTTATGGATCTTGTGAACCGAGTTTATTTGAGTCCAAAATGTTGAGCAAATGGTTTGTCGTTTCCTCCTAAAGAAAGATCTGTGTGTGCATGCAAATCTAAGTGATTATTTTTTACTAGTCACAATCTAAATGTGCCATCATCAATTATTAATTATTGCTCACCTGCAACCCTTCACAACGTACAATGTTGGAGGCAAACCCAGGGTTCAAGGGACCCCTTATGCACCTGTACATGTTCTTTATGGTATTTTTTGAAGGCTTTATTTGTTAACTTGTAAACGACATCCTTTTTTTTTATCCAGGCAACCACAAAATCTTCAGATCTGCAATTTGATCGCACCAATATTTTTGTGAGGAAAGAATTTCAGATTGCACCACGTTTTTTAGTCTAGAAAGTGATTTTCTCCAGGATTTCATTCCAGAAAACTTTGCAAAGGAAAGTCGTGCAGATTTAGCTAAGATCCGTGGAGCATGCAGTGAAATCCTCTAACATTATCCTTTCATCTTGAATATTTCGTGAGGGGAGAGCTCTATCCGTGTATGCCCTTGATCTACGCAAAAAAATAGACTCCAGTGGCACATTTGTGAGAGAGACAGCACAATTTCTTCAATTGGTAATTGATTGGCGTTTAATTCTCAACTGTTTTATCATTTCTACTTTGATCATGGAGGCTATCCGATCATGGCGGCTATCTCTCAACAAATCGATTATTAAGCCATGTATGTGATCTCTCCTCAAAAGTCAATTTTATGTGGCCTCCAACACATTCATTGTTCTAATCTTAAGGGAAGATGTTACAAGGATAAGTTATTTTAGTTCTAATGTTTCATATGCATATAAATCACTTTATGTGAAAAAAATTTAAATATTATTTTTTTTGGTTTAAAGTGACATGAAAACAAAGGAAAGGAAATATATTTGAATTATATTTAGTGGTAGGAGACTAAAGTGAAGGCTTTGATTTGTAATATTTTTGCAAGATGGATACCTCCATGGTATAATCAACATATTCAAGTTTGTAAAGGAGGAAAGAGGAAGCTTAAAAGCTTCATGTATCATCTTTTAAATAAAATATTATTTTTATGGTGATGGTGATCTTGATCCGCCTAAAATAGAATAAGGGGATCATAGGTACACCTTGTGTAGTGTGTGCTGGTGATTTTTTAATGGTTGTCTTATGTGTTAGTTTACGTCTAGTTTTGACGTTATCCCACATACATGGAGTACAAAGCAGGTTAAAGAAATAAGCACATAATTAATGCCAGTGAAGCACATACATTAAAGCATAAGTAATCAAGCAAAGTAATCAAGAAGCAACAAAGATATCAAATTGGCAATCACATCAACATTGGACACATCAAGCTCATAATCAAGGACTCAAAGCATCATCAAATTTGAAGATCAATTCAACTTTGAATCATGATTTATTGTAACTTGCAAATAGTCCTTTTGTAATTTTACTTGTCTTTATAAATCAAGTGAAGTTGAATTTGTAATTGGGTGCATTCTCGGTTGATCCCAACACCCAAGATTAATTGTAATTTGAGTTGTAATTGACAAATATTGAGTAGTTTAACTCAAATCATTGTAAACATCACAAGTTTGGATGCATTTCGGTGGTAACCGACATCCTCAACTTGTTGAAAATTTCAAGCGAGCGAGTACAAGTGAGTGTGAAGTTCAAGCAAGCATGTTCAAATGGAGCGAAGTCATGAATTATTAGAGTTATTGAATACTTTAATAAACACTACTGAAGACAACACAACAATATTCAATAAAACAACACTTCAATCAATGCTAACTTGTTTGCAAGTGACACAAGCTAAAGTTAGACTTCTACAAGAACAATCCCATCTATTGAATGATAAGTTGATAAATCTCAAAAATCAACAGCCAATGAAGTATTCTGAACTAGTATTTGTTTAGCACAACCCTCTCTATGATGATGATTATGATGATGATTTTGATCAACAATCGATGAAGGAACAAATCAACAAGCCAACTTAAGAAGCAAATTCCAATGAAAATGAATCACAAGCTGAAGATGCCAAAGCACAAAGTGATACAACAAGTTTAAGTGAAAGTAAATGTGAAGCATGCCATCAAGTACAACATGATCTTTCCAAGCCCATCATCAGACCTTGGGAATAATTACACTTCAATAGGAATCAACATGGCTTAGGATATGAAAATCAAAACAGTTTTAATATTCCAAATTACTCCAAACCAATTTTGTTTGTGAGTGTTGGATTTCTTCAAGAAAAATCAATTTCAAATGTTGAAGATCGGGATGTTAAGTGCCAACATTGCAATCGACTTGGTCACATGGAGAGTCAATGTTTTGATCTCTATCCTTGTCATAATTGTGGCAAGTCAAATCGTGCAACAGATAAATGTTCCAAGAGGAACAAACCTACAATACTGAAGATTCACTATGAGTGGATTGATCCTTGGCAATGGTCATCAACTACCAAGCGATTATATAAGATACAATCTCGAGTAAAGACGTGTCTTGCACCAGATAGTGAAATGTGTATATAACTCCAAAGTGGTTCCCTTATGGAGTAGCTTTCAAGCATGGCCCTCATGGGATGAGATAACATGTGGTTTTTTTCGCATGCCCACTTTGAGTTGTACAAAAATGGAATAACAATGAAACCCTCATGCACCTTAAGGGGGGGAGTTCATAAATCCAATGAAGATGGTTTTTTTGTGAAACCACTTGTGGTCTCTCCTTTCAGCTGAAAAAGGGGGGGAATTGATGATGGAATTGATGATGGAATTGAAGATGGTTGTCAGACTAAAATTTTCGACAACAAATATGTCAGATGGGCAACTGTAGTCTGTAGATGGTAGACTTTGTAGAATGATTGTTCTATATTGAATCATACATAGGGATGTTGATGTGGACATTTGGTTCACCTAGATGGTCATTGGACCTAGCAGAGGACAGATGGATCCTACTGCATTGTAGCTTGGAATTGATTGAGTTGTCAGGCATTTTCAGGGATGTGGCAGACTTGCAACTGATTCACTTCTCTTTTTTCTCTCTCATCATATTGGAGTTCACATCAGTGAACAAATTGTTGGCATTCTAGATCACATGATTACATAGTGAGGTTTTTCATATTTCTCAGCATCCATATTTGGCGATTTTTTAGGCAGTTCTTCATTGTGGCTCAGCTCAGGAGTTTCAGCGTGAAGACATGGAGACATACCAACTTATGCACCTGCTTTGTTGGTATTGTTGTGTGGACTTATGATTGAGGGGGGGAATGTTAGCCTCTTTCTCATATATAATCATTAAGTCTTAATATACCAACTTTATATATTTTACATATTAGGATATAGTTGTTATCCTAAGTGTGTTTCTATATTCCTATATTGTCTCCTCCTACCTTATCTCCTAATGAGGTGTCGATGTGAGAACAATTGAGGTGGTTTCATTATTGTATTATATATTTGTATCATTAAGATGAATACAATGTTGAGAATTATGGCTTGAGGCCTTTTCCGCCAATCTTCTTGTCCTAATATTATTATGCACAATTTCTTCACCACCAGAAATGGAATGACATGTAATATCCATCTAGAATAGTATTACCTTCAAATATAGAAAAAATCATACCGTTATCCATCAAACAAACTTGGGTCCATTACCCAAACCTGGGTTCTCCAACTTCACATGGTCATAACTCTCTAACCGTGAGGAGTTATGTGACGTTCTACATACCACTGGAAATGGCATGACAAGCACTATCCATCTAAGATAGTTTCCATGACAAATTCACTGCCCTTCATCTCATTATTCCACAATTAAGCATGGGTTCTCTTACTCTGCAAAGCGTCTTCCCGTGAGGGATTTCACCATAAGGGGACCACTTTTGAGTTCATCCATATTTACTTATTATCAGCCATGTAACGTTCCCCGACCGTCATCCCACTGACCGGGAAAACACTACTATGCGGAACAACATCATTCTCATACTTAATTAATAACATGCATTTAAGTCATATTAAACACATTTAACTCAGAGTAAGCACAAGATGAATGCTAACATAAATAATCCCTAGCATTAACAATAATTCATGTGCACAAAAGAATACATGATACATATAAGCATCACAGGCATGCAAAACATAATATTAAGCATAAGATGATACTTATCTTTGAAACCGTGGTAATTCCACCAACCACATGCAGGCCTTCCACGAACCTCCCAGCCTTAGACCACGCTACTCATCATGCTCAGTAGTGGGTCACCCCTGAGCTGGGACTAAGCTCCACCCAAGGCAAGGAATCCTAGTCTAGGATGAGGTTACAGGGAAAATTGCACAGAATAACCGGAAGGATTCTTTCCAGGATGTCTTCTTACGCCCACTACTCACAGACTCTCATTCCCCACATGCCTGTTCCGTCCGAGAGTATACACCTTCACAAGAACAATCCATCAGTGCTTCACCTCCCTCTCTGGGTCTCGGCAACAAGCCAGATCAGGAAGTCTTAGAGCTCCATAGCTGGTGTTGGAATCCATCTGGAATAATACCACTTCCCAGCAGACTCCTTCACCTGGAAATAGCTTCTCACAGGCCTGACATACTGCCTCTTCAACTAAGGGCCTTAAAACCCGGTTCTTCAACCCCTTCCGAATCAATTTCCGCACGGTGAGGATAACCACAACAACAATAGAAATTTGGTTAACTCACGGTGACAGCAGCAACATGAATTTGGGTATGGACATCCAAAAATGGCAACAATCCACACTAAGGCATAGCACGGTTCAGACATTTACAGGGTGCTCGGACTTCACAGGAGACATGGCTCAGTCCACGTGTTTGCCACTAGTTTTAGGGTGTGTGACCAGAAATCAACGCAGAGGTCGATCACTAATCTAAATAGAATTCACGAAGGATGGGGAATGGCAAAGTGACTCATGTGGAGAATGGAAAAATGCAAGAGCAAACAATTTCCCGTGAGGATTTCCTTCACGGTGTGCGGGTAAGAAAATGCAGACGTAGAGGCAAAACAGGTTCAGACAGGCATCACGATGAACTCAGACGGAGGATGACAGAATGATCGAACCACCCCCCATGGCTGACTTCTGCAGTTTTTTAACTGCATGTGCCTGGATCGACACATGTCACCCATGAAGCTGCATGCACTCCATCAACATGCGTTCCTCTCCAGGAACTTAGGACAAAACATATATTTCACATGTCTTTTTGGAATAATATTAAAATATTATTCCCAAGGACTTAAGCCCCTAGGCTCAACACTTAGCCTCTCTTTCCAACCTTCTAGCCCCCAATCCCTTACCCACTCTATGGAAGCTTAGTCCCCCATCACTCATTCATCATGGTCGGTCTGTACGCAGTGGTGTTTATATTTTTTATTAATGTTCTGCATGATTACATATACAAAAACATGCTCTCAACCTTAACACTTAGGCTCTCCGGCCTAATAACACATAAGTCCACCAACCTATAAAACATAATTACAATTCATAATGAAAGCTTTATACTTCATAGAAATGATTTACAATAGGGATCGACCTTGGGGACATTACAATCCCCTCCCCTTATTTTTGCACTGTCCTCAGTGCAACTTTACATTGCATCTGCAAGCTTTTCAAAAATTTCAAAAAGATGCGGGTACTTTCCCCGCAAAACATCTTCATGCTCCCATGTCACGTCCTCAGGACCGTACCAGGTCCACTGGACCTTTACAAGCCCTATAGCTCGATTCCGGAGCTGTTTGTTTTTCCTGTCCAATATGCGCATAGGATGCACTTGCAAGATACCTTATTGTTCCACCTGAATCACATTCCAATCGATAACATGATTAGCATCTGGTATATTTTTCTTAAGCAATGAAACATGAAACACATTATGTACAGTGATAGATGTAGGTAATGCAAGCATATATGCAACTGGCCCAATCCTTTCCAGGATTTCAAATGGCCCACAAAATCTAGCTGCCAACTTGGCGTAACTTACCAGCTTCAGGGAACTTCTGTTAGCTTTCACTTTCAGGAAAAAATGATCACCCACTTTGAACTCTCTGTGGGTTTTGTTCTTATCAACATAAATTTTCTACCTGTCCTAGGCAGCTTTCAAATTCTGCTTAATTTTTATCATTTGGTCCTCCATCTCCTTGAGCAACTCTAGCCCAACTACTGCTCTATCAACTGGATTATCCCATCTCACTGGAGTATTGCACTTTCTTCCATAAAGTGCTTCAAATGGGCTCATCTTCAACGATGCATGATACCCATTGTTGTAGGCGAATTCTACCAAGTGTAGGTAGTCTTCCCATATTGATCGTTTGTCCATCACATACATTCTCAGTATGTCTTCTATTACTCTGTTCACCCTCTCTATCTATCCATCAGACTCGAGATGATAACTTGTACTAAAGTTTAGATTCATTTTGAATCCTTTGAAAAATCCTTTCCAGAAATTCGAGGTGAATTTCGGGTCTCTGTCAAACACAATCATTTTAGTAATTCCGTGCAATCGTGCTACTTCCTTTATGAAAATATCAACAACATTTGTTGCCTTGTGAGTAGTTTTCAGTGGAATAAAATGGGCACCTTTTGTAAGCTTGTCCACCACCACCATGATCGAATCATGCATCTTTTTTGTTCTGGGCAATCCTATAATAAAATCCATTGTCACCACTTCCCACTTCCACTCAAGAATGGGTAAAGGTTGCAGCAACCCTACTGGGTGCCTATGCTCAGCTTTAACTTTCTGGCACTCCATACATCTAGTGATGTATTCAGCGATCTCTCTCTTCATACCCGGCCAAAAGTAATGGCTCTTGACCACTGCTACTATTTTATGATATCTAGGGTGCATAAGGCACATTATGCATCTCCTGCAAAATCATTTGTTTCAAGCACTGGACATTGGGTACAAAAATTATGTTCTTGTACAACAATATTCCATCTATTTCCAATTTATAAATTTCCATCTTCTGTGGCATCTTACCCCGATGTAGCTTGGATACCAATTCTATGTACTATAGATCTACATTTGCAGCCTCCAGAATGCTTCTTTTAATATCAATTCGATACATGCTAATGGTTGTAGCATGTAATTCATGCACCGTCCTGCTGAGTGCATCAACCACTTTATTCTCCTTTCCTTTGATATGCTTGATCTCAAAGTCATACTCACACAGAAATTCCAGCCACCTACTTTGTCTAGCGTTTAAGGTTGGCCGATCAAACAAATATTTCAGACCATTGTGGTCTGTTCTCAATTCAAATCTCCTTCCCATGAGGTAATGTCTCCATTTCCTCAGAGCGTGAATGATTGCTACCAACTCCAAATCATGAGTGGCATAATTCTTTTCATGCTCTTTCAGCTTCCTGGACTCATAACAGATTACAAATCCATTATGACTGAGAACTCCTCCCAACCCTTCTTTACACGCATATGTGCACAACATGAAATCCAAATTTGGATCTGCAATCCTTAAGATTGGAGCGCTGGTTAACAACTACTTCAATCGCTGGAAAATTTTCTCACACTCTTCAGTCCACTGAAACTTTTTCTCCTTCCTTTGCAAGGAAGTGATAGGGTGATCTATTTTTGAGAACCCTGTGATAAACCTTTTGTAATAGCCCGCTAGACCCATAAAGGATCTAACTTCTTCCACATTCCTTGGCGCTGACCATTCTCTAATGGCCTCAACCTTCTAAGGATCCACGACGATCCCTTCGTCTGAAATCATGTGCCCCAAGTAATGGATCTGCCTTTGATAAAACGAGCATTTTCTCAACTTGGCATACAGCTGGTGTTCTCTCAACACTTGCAGCACCATTCTCGGGTGTTGTTCATGCTCTTCCTCTAACTTGGAATACACCAAAATGTCATCCAGGAAGACTATGCCAAACTTGTCTAGATAGTCCCTGAATACACCATTCATCAAGCACATAAAAAAAATAGGTGTGTTCGACAGCCCAAACGGTACCACTGTGAACTCGTAATGACCATACCTTGTTCTAAAGGCGGTCTTGTTGATGTCTTCATCGTTTATTATTACCTGGTGATATCCCGATCTAAGATCTATCTTCGAAAATATTTCCGCACATTTCAACTGATCGAAAAGATCGTCAATCCTCGATAAAGGATACTTGTTCTTGACAGTTACTTTGTTCAACTGTCTAAAATCAATGCACAGCCTCAACGTCCCATCCTTCTTCTTCACGAATAGAACCGGGGCACCCCAAGGTGACACGCTTGGGCAAATGTACCCCTTCTTTAGAAGCTCTTGAAACTGCAATTGCAACTCTTTCAGCTCTGGCGTACTCATTCTATAAGGAGCTTTCGACACTGGAGCTGCTCCAGGCATCAAATTTATAGAGAAATCGATATCTCTCTTCGGAGGTAGTCTGGGTACCTCCTAAAATACCTCTTCAAACTCTGTTATTACCGCATGGTCTCCAATATTTGAGAGTTCATCTCTGGATGCTTCCTCCACATAGGCTACAAACAATTGACAACCTTTCATGTAGCACTTTTTCAACTGCATTGCTGAGATTTCTCTGACAGTAATAGCTCTAGGAATTCCTTGGACTGTTTTTCGATTCCCCTCCTCATCTAGGCATGTAAATTCCTTGTTACAACAATCCAGGAGGGCATGGTGTTGGTCCAACTAGTCCATACCAATTAAAAAGTCATAAGAGCCTAAAGGAAGAATGTTCAATTCAGCCTTCGTGCTCAATCCCTTCATGTCCACTGGACAGGACTTAACCAACTCAGTGACTTTCCTCTTGGTTCATGTAGCCAACTACACTAACCAAGACTTTTCATGTTTCCTTCTTATCAAATGCAAACTTTCTACCACTATGGTGTCTATATAACTATGGCTAGCCCCTGAATCAAATAAAATAGTAAATGGTTGGTTGTTAATCATACCTTCTACTTCAATCATGTGTGACTGAAATTCAATTTGCTTGTTGTCTAGGGCTGCATAGATCCTTGACATTCTACTACCCATGTCCTCCACTGTTTCAGCTTGTTGAACATTATGGACAGCTCTTGCTTTGCCATTTTTATGGGGACAATATCTGTACTTGTGGTTCTCTTTATAGCCCCAACACTGAATGGGCGTCTGCCTCGGCCTTTGTTCCCCCACTTCAGCCATTCTCGACTCTCTAAATGATGGATGTCCTTGAGGACTATTTCTGAAAAAGGGAGGTTTGTTTCCCTTCTGCCTCTGTTATTTCTTAAACTTCTTCTGGTCATCCCAAGCCTTTCGAAAGGTAGGTTTTTCTCTTTGTTGTTCAAATAAGCACTTCACTCTTCTTATCATTTCTTCCATAGTCTTTGGGTTATCATATTGAATCTTATCCCCAATAGGAGGTGGTAATCCACTCAGGTACCTCTGAATCTTGACAGACTCATCTTTGATGAACGGAACATACTTTAGTAATTCCAAAAACTTTCGTTCATACTCATCAATTGTCTTGTTGTCCAGCTTGAGTTCAAAGAACTCTTTCATCTTTCTGTCATAATATCTTTTAGTTAAGTATTTTCTCTCGAAATACCTCTTGAATTCTTTCCATGTGATGTCCCTTTCCCTGATGTGTTTCACCTGCACAAGTTGATCCCACCACATTGATGCCTTTCCCTTCAGTTGATACATGACAATCATGCCCTCTGCATGAGAGGAATAATTCTATAGTTGAAAGTATTTCCTCATACTGAGCAACCAAGTTTCGGCATCTTCTTCCTTCTTATGTTCTCCATCGAATGTTGGACGCTTGATCTTTTTCATTTCCCCTTTCAATTCATCCATCCTAGATCTCCTGTGCTTTCTGATAGGAGATGGGCTTGAACTACTATGTGCTTCCCTACTAGAATGCTTTGGGGAGCGAAGACGATGTCTACTGACACTCCTTGATCTTCTTTTCCTCTCAGGGGTCCTATGACTCTCTATCTTGCTTGAGTCACTCTCCTTTTTCAACTTCTTTTCTATTCTTTTCAGACTCTTCAACATCCTTAAGTTGAATTGACCCTGCCTATCCCTGACTTTCATGATCTTTCGGCTATCATCTCGGCGAGCCTGGGCATCTTTCTGCAATCTTTCAATGATTTTCATCACATACCCTTCCTTATCCAATTCTCTTCCATGACCATTGGAGTTCGATCCTTCGACTCCCAAGTTGACATCCCTTCCTTCTCTTCCGTTCTCTGAATTGGAGGCAATCAACACCTCTTCCATTTCTATACTCGACGTCGATTCATGGTTGTCCTGACACTCGTTGAACTCTGCACACACAACATGCAGTCAACCGAAGTTTTTCAGGCCTTAAAACCTTAATAAAACTACAACATTCATAAACCAACGCGAATAAGAAAACATTTTGATTCTACGAATTTTATGAGCTTTGTTTGGCTCTGTAATTTTCGACGATAGCCCCCGTTTTCTTAGTCCCCAACCCATGCGTCCACGGGCCATGATAAAACACTAAACTGCTAGGTGATACAAGGCTCTCCAAATGAAACTTCAGGTTTCAGGATTTTCGAGGCTTCAGGGTTTCGGGTTTCGGGGTTTTGGTACCGGAGGTTCTCGCACTCACTTCCCTCTCCAACTCTTGACTTCCGAAAATTTGATTTCCTTACCCTCCGGGCCCACAACACAGATTTTCCCACCAAGGTAGTGACACATGGTGTCCTTAAGAAGGTCCACCTCACTCCCAGCGATGTCAGGGGGCCCCACTACTTTCACTTTTCGTTTCGGAGTTTCGAGCATCAAGAGTTCGTGCATCTACACATCTCAAACTTTTGTTTGCCAAAATTCTGAAATTACAGTCTATTCATCTACTTGATCCAACAATCAAGTTCCTCTCCTATGATCTACGGTGTAGATCGTTTCGGGATTTCGGGGTTTTGAGTTTTTGGTAACCAGGAGTTCATGATGCAGCGACTCCAAATCTCTTATCACTTCAATCCCTGAATTTCGATACACGAGTTCTTGTACGAGATCCAACAATCCTCGATGATTTGGATCTAACGGTCCAGATCTTTTCAGAGTTTCATGAACCGGGAGTTCACGATGCAGTGACTCCAAATCTCTTGTCGCTTCAATCCCTGAATTTCGATATGGAGATTCATGTATGAGATCAATGACTGTGAGCCTCCCCTGATCCAATGGTCCAGATCTCTCCTACGCTTACACCTATCAAAGCTCTTCAGCCCTAACTTCCTCGCTAGTTGGTTGGATCTGACGGCTCACGGGATTTCGACACTTCTTCCTGGAAGCGCTCCACCGTCCGATTCTACCCTTGTTAATCTCTTTCGCGATTTGGGACTTGGAGTGACCAAGAATTTGGCCTGCACACCAAGTTCATGATCCCTGAATTCATGAAATCATCCAATGGTTCAAACCAACCATGATCAACGACCCACGTTTATTCTGGATCTTAGGGTGTCGAGTTTCTCCATCCACTAACCACCTTGCAACTTTTGGCTATCTTATGGCCCTCACGATTTCGCGAGTTCTCCACAAAGAATTATGACCGTCCAACTCTGATTCTCAAGGACTTTTGGCCAATGACTTGGTACCCTCCTTCTGAACCTTCATCTACTTGATCCAACACTTCTGGTATGGAGTTCTCTCTCTCCCTGTAGCCATATACCACACCGGCTGCATTTTTATAATACCGTTACACCTCCTGAGCTTTGTAACATGGTCAAGTAGTCTTTTGACACTCAGAAACATTCTGAGGTCTGAAATTCGTCTTCCAAACACAATTTATTCTCAAAACCTCGGTCCAAAGACTAATTATCCGGCCCATCTAGGCTCAGTGTTGAAACTATGCTCTGATACCATACTGTAACGTTCCCCGACCGTCATCCCACTGGCCGGGCAAATGCTACTGTGCAGAACAACATCATTCTCATACTTAATTAATAGCATGCATTTAAGTCATATTAAACACATTGAACTCAGAGTAAGCACAAGATTACTGCTAACATAAATAATCCCTAGCATTAACAATAATTCATATGCACAATAGAATGCATGATACATATAAGCATCACAGGCATGCAAAACATAATATTAAGAATAAGCTGATACTTATCTTTGAAACCGTGGTAATTCCACCAACCACATGAAGGCCTTCCACGAACCTCCCAGCCTTAGACCACGCTACTCATCATGCTCAATAGTGGGTCACCCCCAAGCCAGGACTAAGATCCATCCAAGGCAAGGAATTCTAGTCTAGGCTGAGGTTATAGGGAAAACTGCACAGAATAACCGGAAGGATTCTTTCCAGGCTGTCTTCTTACGCCCACTACTCACGAACTCTCATTCCCCACATGCCTGTTTCGCCTGGGAGTATACACCTTCACAAGCACATTCCATCAGTGCTTCACCTCCCTCTCTGGGTCTCGACAACATGCTAGATCAGGAAGTCTTAGAGCTCCATAGCTGGTGCTGGACTCTCTCTGGAATAATACCAGTTCCCAGTAGACTCCTTCACCTGGAAATAGCTTCTCACATGCCTGACAGACTGCCTCTTCAACTAAGGGCCTTAAAACCCGGTTCGTTAGCCCCTTCTAACTCAATTCTTGCATGGTGAGGATAACCACAACAACAATATCAATTCAGTTAACTCACGGTGACAGTAGCAACAGAAATTTGGGTATGGACATCCAAAAACAACAATAATCCACACTAAGACATAGCACGGTTCAGACATTTACAGGGTGCTCGGACTTCACAAGAGACACTGCTTGGTCCATGAGTTTGCCAATATTTTCAGGGTGCGTGACCAGGAATCAGTGCAGAGGACGATCGCAAAGCTAAACAAAATTCATTAAGGATAGAGAATGGAAAAGCGGCTCAGGTGGAGAATGGAAAAATGCAAGAGCAAACAATTTCCCATGAGGGTTTCCTTCACAGTGCGCAAGTAAGAAAATGCATATGCAGAGGCAAAACAGGTTCAGACGGGCATCACGGTGAACTCAGGCGGATGATGAAAGAATGACCGAACCACCCCCCACAACTGACTTCTGCAGTTTTTTTAACTGCATGTGCTTGGGTCGACACATGTCACCCATGAAGTTGCATGCACTCCATCAACATGCCTTCCTCTCCAAGAACTTAGGACAAAACATATATTTTACATGGATTTTTGGAATAATATTAAAATATTATTCCCAAGGACTTAAGCCCCTAGGCTCAACACTTAGCCTCTCTTTCCAACCTTCCAACCCCCAATCCCTTACCCACTATGTGGAAGCTTAGTCCCCCATCACTCATTCATCGTGGTCGGTCTGCACGCAGCGGTGTTTATATTTTTTATTAATGTTATGCATGATTACATATACAAAAGCAGGCTCCCGGCCTTAACACTTAGGCTCTCCAGCGTAATAACACATAAGCCCACCAACTTATATAAACTTGGCTCACCAGCCTATAAAACATAATTACAATTCATAATGCAAGCTCTATACTTCATAGACATGATTTACAACAGGGCTCGGCCTTGGGGACATTACAAACCATGACAAAACAATAATGAGTCGTATTTACATCAAACAATCTTGGGTCCATTACCCACACCTTTGTGCTACAAGGCTTTCTTCAAGGGTTGACATCAATGACAACCAACCTTAATCAACAATCACCCCCTTTGGCATTGATGGCAACACTCTGATGCAATACTGAAATCATATCACTCATGATCCCCTGGAACCATGCCTCTATCCTCTGCAACAGATAAATCTACTCCCCCTAGAACCATGCCTATGTCCTCTGCATCTGATAAATATGCTCCCCCTGGAACCATGCCTCTATCCTCTGCATCTAATAAATATCTCCCCCTTTGTCATCAATGGCAAAGGTGTCTTTCCATCCGAGGTTGCTCCCCCTAAATGAATTGTCCTCTTATGGTGCTTCCTCGTGTACATCCAAGACATATAAGATAAGCATTCAAAAAGCATCATTTTGAAGTAGAAATAACTCCAAGTCTTTGGCGAAGATATTCAAAGGATTTCCATGGAAGTGGTTTTGTAAAGATATCTACCACTTGTTATTTTGTGCCCACATACTCAACTCTGATGTTCTTTTCTGCAACATGTTCCCGTAGAGTGATACTTGATTGGAATGTGCTTCATCTTGGAGTGCATCATCGGGTTTTTTGAGATATTGATGGTGTTTGTATTATCACAATATATTGGAATGGGCTCATCATACTCAACCTATATATCTGTCAAAGTTTGTTTCATCCAAAGAACCTGTGTAGAACATGTTGTTGCTGCAATATACTCTGCCTCGGCTATAGATAGAGATACTGGTGATTATTTCTTGCTTATCCATGATACTAAACACTCACCCAAGTAGAACGTTGCTCCACTGGTGCTTCGTCGATCATCAATACAACCTGCCCAATCTGTGTCTGTGTAGGCAATTAGTAATAGATCATTTCCTTTTGGATACCATAGCCCAAACTCTTCTGTTCCTTTGAGATATCTGAAAATACTCTTCACTGCTAATACATGTGATTCCTTTGGTGCTGCTTGAAATCGTGCCACCTATCCAACTTCTTGCATTACATCTGGTCTAGATGTTGTCACAAACAATAGGCTGCCAATCATTAACTTGTATTGCCTTTGATCTGTAGACTTTGAATCATCATCTTTGCTCAACTTGCAACTAGTTTGCATGGGAGTGATAACTGGTTTGTGATCTTCCATTCCGACCCTCTTTAGCATTTCTCTGATATACTTGGTTTGAGAAATAAAAATTCCTTGGTTTCTTTGACATATTTGAAGTCCTAGAAAGAAGGATAGTTCTCCAAGTAGTGGCATTTCAAATTCTTTCTTCATATCTTTTGCAATTTCTGGCTTAACCTGTCATCATCACTATCAAAAATAATATCATCAACATAAACTTTAATTAATAAAATATTACCTTGACTTACCTTGATGTAGAGGTTTTTGTCTGCACTTCCTTTTCTGAACCCTGCCTGCTGCAGATACTTATCCAGTCTGGAGTACCATGCTCTAGGAGCCTGTTTTAGACCATACAAGGCCTTATTTAATTTACAAACATAATTTGTGTTCTCTGACAACTAAAATCCTTCTAGTTGTTCAATGTAGACTTCTTCTTCAAGTTCTCCATTCAAAAAAGATGATTTTACGTCCATCTGATATACTTTAACATTTTTGGAGCATGCATAAGCTAAAAACAAACTGATTGTTTCAATTCTGGCAACTGTGGCAAATGTCTCTTCAAAGTCAATTCCTTGAATCTAAGCATATCCTTTACATACCAATCTAGATTTGTTCCTTGTAGCATGTCCATCTTCATTCTATTTATTCCTGAAAACCCATTTTGTGTCGATCACATTCTTATTTTTTGTCTTGGAACCAATTCCCAAGTGTCATTTTTCTCTATTTGATCAAATTCTTCATCCATGGCCTTATTCCAAAATTCGTCCTTGTTGGCTCCTTCAAAACAATTTAGTTCAATTGTAGATAAGAGTGCTAGGTGTGTTTGTTCTGGTGAACGAATTCTTCTTTTAGTCTCAACTCCTGCATCTTTGTTTCCGATAATCTGATATGAAGGATGATTCTTCTGTACTCGTTTACTGGGTGTCTTTGGAGACACTTGCTGAATTATCTCTTCTGCTTCTGTCAGATTCTCTTCATCTTCCTCTTCTACTTCATTTTCATCTTCTATTTCTTCTTCTAAGGGTTGTTTCATTGATTCATTTTCTTCCTTTGATTCTGGTCTGCCTGTTTCATCAATTGTTACGTTGATGCTTTCCATAACTTTGTTTAATCTTAGATTGTAATACATGTATTCTTTTCTTGTACTTGAGTAACCAACAAGTACTCCTTTGTCCACGCGAGAGTCAAACTTTCCTATTCCTCCATCTTCTCTTTTGATATAACATTTGCTTCCAAAAACTCTAAAGTGCTTTATGTTTGTTGGTCTTCCTTTCCATAGTTCGTAAGGAGTTTTGTCAGTGTTGTTTTTTAGCATTACTCTGTTTTGAATGTGAACTCGTGTATGCACTGTGTGTGTCCAAAAAATATCTGTCAATTTTGAATCGATTAGCATTGTTCAAGCCATTTCTTGTATTGTCATGTTCTTTCTTTCAATAACTCCATTCTGTTGAGGTGTCCTAGCAATGAAGAATTTCCTTTTTATTCCATGATTGTTACAGTAGTCCATAAATTCTTTTGAAGTGAAATCTCCTCCATTATAGGATCTCAAACATTTGATTCTTGAGTCCATTTCATTTTCAACCATTTCCTTGTAGATCTTGAAGTTTTCAAAAGCTTCTGACTTATTCTTGAGAAAGAAAACTACAGTCATTCTTG
>JZKD02S1488719.1:78693-90632 GCA_000966675.3 Picea glauca | reverse complement strand
ATGCATGTGACCCATTCTTTTGTGCCATAGCCAACTTTCATCTTCCTTTCCTAGACAACACTTTTCATTTCCAATTTCACTTAACACATATATGTTGCTTGAATTTCTTGCAGCTATAGCAATCAATCTCTCTGAACCTTCTTTTCTTATCTCACACTTTTGTGAATCAAAAGTCACTTTATGACCTTTGTCACACATTTGACTCACACTTAGAAGATTATGTTTCATATCTTCTACTAGTAGAACATTTTTTGTCTTTTCATTCTTGTTCCCAATTCAGACTGTGTCTTTTCCAATGATTTTGGTTGAATCATCATTTATGAAGGAGACTGATCCATCTCTTTCATTTCGTAATGTAAGAAACTTGTCTCTATCACCCGTCATGTGTTTTGAACACCCACTGTCAACATACCAACCACGTTTCTTATACTTAGCTTGTAGAACGAGTGTGCATTCTTCATTGCTATACTAATCTTGCTTTCTTATCCATGTCCTCTTCTGTGGTTCCTGTTTGTGACCGTTGTTATTATGTTGAGGTTCTTTAGGAGGGATTGTCATTCTTCACTCTTTGGCCACATGTCCAAAATTGTTACATTTGTAACATTCCACTTCATTTCTCAAAGGTTCAAACCTATTGTAACTTCTTCTCTGTGTTTCACTAGGCCTTCTTGAATAACCCCTTTGTGTATAACTCTCAAAGTTGTTGTTGTTCATGTTGTTATCTCTGCAATTCACAGCTTTATATCCAAAATTATTACATGCATAACATAAACCAAAAAATATAGTTTGATACCTGGGAGTTGAAGATCTTCTGAAAGGAGGTGCTCTTATGAATCATTCTTCTTCTTGAGGCCTATCTATCTATTGTTGATTCTGAAATTTCAATCTTCTCGGTGGAGGAGTGTCCCTGTAATATTCTGTGTATATCTTCTTATCCCCTTTGATTGTTTCTGCATAGATTTTTGGATATGTTTCATGCTCTGTTGTTTTGGAGCTTGATCCATTTTCTGTCTGATTGTATCCAAGTCTGGTCTTCTCAAAATGAGATTTTTGACTGCTGAAAATGTCATCCAAAACTTTTGAGCTATTCTGCATATTTTTCTTTTGAATATCCTTTCTCAGTGTGTCAATCTCTGCTTCCAAGTTTCCAATGATCCTGTCCTTTTCTTCTAGCTATTCTTTGAGTGCTTCTTCAATTCTTTTATCTTCTTCTATTTGAACCTTCAATTTTGTGATCATTTGTTCTAGTTCTTGAGTATCTTCTTTCTTGTCTAGTTCTGCTTGTAGTTTCTTGTTTTTCGTCTTTTCTCTTCTGATAACTTCTATGACACACATTAATTCTTCTTGAAAGTCAACTTCCGTCTCTTCAATTTATTCTTCGAATTCTTCATATTCTTCTTTGGCTTCTTCATATTCTTCTTCGGAGTCTTCTACTGCCAAGAATAGAACTCTTCATGTCTCACTGTCACTGACTTCATCTTCATATGATGATGAGATATCTTCTTTGGTGCATAAGCTTTTCTTGAAAAAAATCTTTGTAGTTCTTTTTCCTTTATATGTTTGTTTGCCTTTTAAGTAACCTTCATCATTTCTCTTTTTCTTATGAGGACATTTGTTAGCAAAATGACCAATACCATCACAATTAAAGTAAATTAAAGGAAGCTTACCTCTATACCTACCATCGGTTCCCTTGTTTAGTCTTTTGACGAAGTTGGCCACTTCTTCATCATCTTTCGAGACGTCGTTGTTGTTGCTATATTATTCTTGTTGTTCTTTCTTTTGCTTTGATCTTTTGGATGCTTTGAAGACTGCTTCTTTTACATCTGGATTTTTCTGTTCAGTTCTCATTTCATATGCTGTGAATATTCCATGCAGTTCATCCATGCTTATTGAGTTTAGATCCGATCTTTCTTCTAGTGCTAATATCTTAGGGTTAAATCTCATAGGAAGAGATCTTAGTACCTTTTGAACAATTACAGATTCTTCGATTTCTTCTCTCAATCCTATGATTGCATTCACTGTTCCATCGACTCGTAAGAAGTAGGTTGCAATATTCTCATCTTCCTTCATTTTTAGTTGTTCGAACTGACCCCTGTAAGTTTGAAGCTTTGCTGCTTTGACTTTTGTATCTCCTTCATAAATATTTCAAATCTTGTTCCAAATCTCTTTAGCGGATTTACAATGTGCAACTTTGGTGAATACCGTTTCACTGAGACCATTCAGAAGTGCATTTGTTGCTTTGGAATTATTCTGACTGAGTTTCACTGCTTTGTCATTTGTTGGTGGAATTACTAATGTTGTGTATCCATCTACAATTGATTGCCAAATTTCAAATCCCTGTGCATGTATATATGTCTTCATCCTTATCCTCAAAAAATCATACTTTTGTCCATCAAACTGTGGTATTCTATTTTTATACAAGTTGTTGCTCTCCATGATCTACCTTTTGTTGGTTAGTTTGCACAGGTTGTTGCACAGGTTTTGTCATTAATGTCAAACTTGAAGCTGCATGGTGGTTCGCTAAGAGTTCCTACAGAATTTGGGAATCAAAGAAAGGAGGAGATCCAATCTTCGACATCATGATATGAGAAATCGTGAAACGCAAAGTCCCGATGGGGTCAGGACTGTCTAAACACGAAAGGATGTGGGCCATCGATCGGAGCGCAAAGTCTCGATGAGATCAAGATTGTCTGATCATGAAAGGCTGTGGGACCATCGATCGGAGAAAAGTGGATATCGGGAAATCATAAGTCAAAAGAAGGAAATGAGATAGCATTCCAACTCATGAAATGCCGAAATATGAAAATATGAAATTTCGTCGAAACATGGAACGTCGAAATGTCGAAACGTTGAATGTCAAAAATACCGAAAAGGACACACGTCACATGATTCCGGGAGTTTCTATTTCGGGATTCCATGAGTTGGAGGTGTCAAGGAAACTCACGACAAGAATGATGAAATTGTGAAATGTGAAACCACAACGTTTCAGAGTTTCGGATACCGGGAGTTGGAAGAGTCAAGAGTCGAGACTCTTCATCACAGGAGTCCCGAAGTTGCAGAATGCGAAACATCGAAATCCTGAAATAGACACATCAACAAAGACTTCATTTCGGAGTTTCGCAAACCGGGAAATCAAAGATCAAAGGAACTTTAACCTTTGAAGTAGCGAACCCCGAAATGTCGAAACGCTAAAAGATGAAATGCCAAAAGGGACTATTGTGAGTCTCAAAAAATCCGAAAGAAAGAAATATCGAAAGGTTGAAATGAAAAAAGCATTTTAGTTAAGTCCGTGGTTATAGCCAATGGGAATATGGTTTAAGCACAAGTGTCTTGCCAAAGCACTCGAGGGTTATTCTATGTTGAGACAAAACAAATGTATGATCATCGAACGTGCTGGTTTAATATTTAAACTGATCGTGTGGCTACTGTTCTTCTTGAGGCCTTGACCAATAATGATCATTGTAAGGTAGTTATTCAGTTATTGTAATTAAATCTTTGAATCCTAAGGGTTCGATTGTATGCATTGATGATATAGGAAGATATATAAATTGAATGTTGCAAGAAAAGAAGATAGAGAGGATTATGGGAGATATATGGCTCTGTAAAATTTGAGGAAGAGAAAATACAGAGGAGGGAAGGCACATACACAGATTGATAAATCTAAGTGGTCTGGTCAAGAATGAATTGTTCAGAGAGGATTTAATGCTTAATCTTTGACATAGAAGATAAAGAGTTGGTTTGCAGGTTCTTAGTGACAGAGAATGATTTCAGGGTGGTAGGGAGGAGCATGGGGAGACTGTACAAGTTGGTGCTTGTACATCCGGGAGTTGTATCTTCCATTCAGTAGGTGCTGAAGAAACAAAGGTAATAGCCTCATCTGGGTTGTAGCTCAGATAAAATAAGAATGTAAAGAGGAGTTGGAGCTTGCCTTTCATTCATAAGAAGAAGAGGTTTTTCCCTTTTGGGTTTCCTCATGAAAATCTTTGTGTCATTGTCTATTTATATGATTGCATATTTATTTATTTGAATGATTTGCAGCAAGACATACAGTAGAAGGCATAATCTGTGTTCATTGAGTAATCTGTTAAATAAAAGGAAATAAATTTTATCTAACTGATTCATCCCCCACCCCTCTTAGTTAGGCTATCCTATATAACAATTGGTATCAGAGCAGGTGACTTCAAGATTTAGTTTAATCACTGGAAGTTTGATCCTTAACAATGGATAAGAAATCTTATTTTACTAAACATGGATTACCTATGTTTGATGGACACAATTATGCTTTTTGGAATATCAGGATGAAATTTTTTTTATAGTCTCAAGGAGTAGATGTTTGGCAAGCCGTGTTGAATGAATATAAAACTCCATCAACAGTTCCAATAGATGTTGCAGGGAAAAAATTCTATGAGAGTAATTTCAAAGCTATGTATGCAATACTTGGAGGATTGGTAGGTTCAGAATTTGTTAAAGTAATGCATTGTGAGTCAGCAAAAGAGCTATGGGACAAACTGAAGAAGGTATATGAAGGAGATACTAAGGTAAAGAATGCTAAATTACAATCATATATAATTCAATTTGAAAGTTTAAAGATGGAAGAATCTGAAGATATAGCTACCTATTTCTTACGTATTGATGAAGTAGTAAATACTATGAGAGGTTTAGGAGAAACGGTTGAAAATGGTATTATTGTGCAAAAAGTGCTTAGATCTTTACCTGCAAGATTTGATCCCAAAATATCTGCTTTAGAAGAAAGAACTAATATTGTTACTTTATTAATGGATGAGTTGCAAGGAATACTAACAGCATATGAGATGAGGACATCTAATGAGAATTCTTCCAATAAGGAAGCAACTCTCAAGGCAGCAAAGAAGGATAAGAAAAAGGTTGAAATAGAAACCAATAATCATGAGGATTCAAAAGAAGACATAGAAGAAGCTAACTTTGTCAAAAATCTAAAAAGAGGTACTGGCAAGTACAAAGGTAAACTTCCTCTCAAGTGCTTTGTTTGTGGTAGAATAGGGCATTTTCCTTCTAAGTGTCCTTTCAATAAACATTTTGATGGAGAAGAAGAAAGTAACATCAAAACCAAAGAATATAAGAAAATGTATAAGAAGCCATTTCAAAGAAATTCTTATAAAAAGAAAAGTCTATTCATCAAAAATAATAGTGAGTCCTCAGATATAGATGAAATTGATGAAATTTCAAATATAAGACTTTTTATGGCTATGGAAAATCAGAATGATGAACTTATTGAAGAAGAAGAAGGTGAAGTTGACCTGGAAGTTGAACATGTAAGTGCTTTGTCTGAACTAAAGAAAGTAAGAAGAGAGTGTAAACAATTCAAAAGAGAAATTGATAAACTAGAATTTGAATTACAGAAATCAAATGGTTTGATTGAGAGCACTGAAATCATGTTAGTTGACTTAAAGCTTAAAATAGAAGAGGCTAGAGTGACTGAAGAAGCTCTAACTAAAATGCTTGCAGAAAAGGATAAGGAAAATGAAGGTTTAAAAATTGAAGTAGTCTAATTAAGAAAGAAAGTACAAGAAAATAACATGAACCATAGTTCTCAAGTGCCGAATCAAATTATTTGTAGTCAAAAATCAACATATGATAAAAAATGGAATTGGTTATAAATCTGCAGTAACTAATGGATGTTCTAGTTTAAGTGTTGAGAAAGTAGGTACAGAGGATAATCATGAGAAAATTACCATCAAGAAAATTGAATCAGAAAGGAAAGAAGAGAATCAGGCTTCAACAGTGCATAGAAGAAGTTATGGCAGACATCAAAATAGGCTTGAAGGCTACTGTTTCTTTTGTTATAAGTATGGACACAAAGCAACTTTCTGTAATGGTTTTTTAAGAAACATAAGTGCACATAACAGTCATGGCATATCTAGATTTGAACATGAAAGAAGACATGATAAATCTATTCAGAACAATGTGAACAACTCACATAACAGATTTGATGCTTTAAAATTTGAGGTTGAATGCTATAGGTGTAATAACTTTGGACATATTTCAAGAAACTGTCCAATGAATTTCCAAAAATCAGTTATAAATCAATACACAAATCAGAAAACTAGTTATTCTAAAAGGAAGAATGATCATTTAGAAGTTGAAAAGTGCAAACTTGTTTTACAAGCTGATCATAAAATTAAGTGGTGTGTGGATAGTGGATGCTCAAAACATATGACAGGCAGAAAACAAATATTTGATTCTTTAGATGAAAGAAAAGAAGTTCCAGTCACATTTGGTAATGATAAATCAGCTCGAATAGTTGGAAGAGGCATTGTTTGTTTGAAAAAAGACATAATGGCTAAAAATGTTTTACTGGTTGAAAATATGGAACATAATTTGTTGAGTGTAAGTCAAACATGTGATAAAGGGCATCTTATGATATTTGATTCTAAACAATGTCAAATTAGGGATGTTAAAACAAATCAGTTAGTTGGAACAGCTACAAGGACATCAAATAACATATACATTTTAGATGAGAAGGATGAAAATTGCTATCTTGGACATGAAGATGAAAGTTGGTTATGGCATAAAAGACTTGGACATATTAACTTTGACAATYTGATTCAGTTAAATAAAAAAGAGGCAATAAGGAACTTACCTATCATAAAGAATCTTTCCAACTCTATTTGTAAACAATGTCAACATGGTAAACAAACTAGAGTCAAGTTTAAAACACAGAAATATTCTACAACAAAACCTTTGGAAATAATACATGATGATGTATATGGACCTATGAGGACAACAAGTCTAAATGGTGAAAGATACTTTCTGTTATTTGTGGATGATTTTACTTGAATGACTTGTTTGTTTTTATTGAAAAAAGAAGTCTGAAACTTTTAATTGTTTTCAAGTTTTCAAAGAATTGATTGAAAATGAAATTGATATGAATATTAAGTGCTTAAGGTCGGACAATGGAGGAGAGTTTATATCAAAAGAATTTAACAATTAATGTGTTGAAAATGGAATTAAAAGACATTTCTCTGTTACAGAAACACCTCAGCAAAATGGTGTTGTTGAAAGAAAAAATAGAACTGTTATGGAAATAGCAAGAACAATGTTAAATGAGTCCAGATTGAATGACATGTTTTGGCCTCAAGATGTTCACACTGCTGTACACATCTTGAATAGAAGTTTGCTAAGAAATAATAATGATAAGACACCCTATCAATTATGGAAAGGAAAACCAACAAACACAAAACATTTTAGAATCTTTGGGAGTAAGTGTTACATTAAAAGAATTGATAAAAATCTGGGAAAATTAGACTCAAGAACTGATGAAGGCATATTGGTTGGATATTCATGTTCAAGAAAGGCTTATAAATGCTATAATTTCAGATTAAAAAAGATTGTTGAATCTATAGATGTAAGGTTTGATGAGTCCTCATTTTTGAAGTCTAAATCTAAACAAAAGGATCAACAAATACATGATATATATGACAAACATAAGATGGATGAAGAAGTAAGTGAAACAGAAAAAACTAAGGATGCTGACAGTGAACAATTAATTCCTACTTTGACACAGGGCACAACTCCATCCAAAAGTATGACTCCATCAAAGACTCCAAGCAAGAGAATACAGAAAAATCACCCTGAAGAACAGATAATTGGTGACATAAATGCAGGTGTTGGAACAAGAAGCAGAAGGCAAGAATCCACCTCAACTCATGAACAGGTATCTTTACTTTCTCTTATTGAACCCAAAAATATTGAAGAAGCAATTAAAGATGAGTATTGGATGAAAGCAATGAATAAAGAACTTAGTCAAATAGAAAAGAATAATACATGGGAATTGGTTCCTAGACCTTTGAATAAGAATGTCATAGGGGCTAAATGGGTTTTCAGAAATACAATGGATGAAGCAGGTAAAATAACTAGAAACAAGTCTAGATTGGTTTATAAAGGGTATGCACAAGTAGAAGGAATAGGTTTTGGAGAAACGTTTTCTCCTGTTGCAAGAATGGAATCCATTAGACTGATTCTAGCTTATGCCAGTTCTAAACACATTAAAGTTTACCAAATGGATGTAAAATCTACATTTTTTAATGGTGATTTAGAGGAAGAAGTATATATGGAACAACCAGATGGTTTTCAGGTACAAGAAGAAGAACAATATGTTTACAGGTTGAAAAAGACATTGTATGGGCTGAATCAAGCACCAAGGGCTTGATATTCCAGACTTGACAGTTACTTGAGGCAGCAAGGATTCAGTAAAGGTAACACTGATAGTAATCTGTATATTAAAGAAGAAAATGATAGCCTGATCATTGTTGAGATATATGTAGATGATATAATTTTTGGTAGTGATGATAATAGGCTCAGTAAACAGTTTGCTAAAAGTATGCAGAAAGAGTTTGAGATGTCCATKCTAGGAGAAATGAAGTTTTTCTTAGGCTTGCAAATTACTCAATCTGATAAAGGTATTTCCATTTCTCAAACCAAGTATATCAATGAAATGCTTAAGAAATTTCAGATGGAAGAGTCTAAACCAGTTGGCGCTCCCATGGTTACTGGTTGTAATTTAAGTAAGTTTGATGATACTAAAGATGTTGATTAGATAGTATACAGATCTATGATTGGTAGTCTTCTTTATGCTACAGCTACAAGACCTGATATTATGCATGTAGTTTGTCAAGTTGGCAGGTTTCAGGCTTCACCAAAAACTTTTCATCTACTTGTAGTCAAAAGAATTTTCAGATATCTTAAGGGGACAACAGAGTATGGTTTGTGGTATCCTACAGGTAATCAGCTTGATTTATAAATTTCACTGATGCTGATTGGACAGGTTGTGTTGATGACAGGAAGAGTACTAGTGGAGCAACATTTTTTCTTGGAGGATGTCTTGTGAGTTGGTCAAGTAAAAAACAATCAGCAGTGTCTATGTCTACTGTTGAAGCAGAATACATAGCAGTTCCAACTTGTTGCACTTAGGTTATATGGATGAAACAGATGATGGAAGATATACATATTCATTATGATGAACCTATACCTATCTTCTGTGATAATACCAGTGCAATTAGTATTTCTAAAAATCTTGTTATGCATTAAAAAACAAAGCATATTCCCATTAAATTTCATTTTCTAAGAGAGTAGGTTATGTCTAAAGTTATTAAAGTGGAATATGTTGGCATAAAGGATCAGATTGTAGATGTATTTATTAAACCTTTACCCAAAATGCAATTTGAAAGTCTCAGGGATCAGTTGGGGGTTTACCCTCTGTAATTTCATTTCATTTTCAAAGATTTCATGGGCATCATTATAAAATCAGACTGCACAGGTTTATTGACTATTATTGATAGGGGGAGTTGTTGTTGAAATGATACATCTTTGCAAGTGGTTTTTATTTTCTTAGGGGGGAGTATGGTTGATTCCTTTTCCATAGATGTCAAAAGGGGGGGAAGAGATTTAAAGTTTTCCATCAATGCCAAAGGGGGAGTTTGTTGGTCAGTTTGCACAGGTTTTGTCATTAATGTCAAACTTGAAGCTGCGTTGTGGTTCACTGAGAGTTTCTTCGAAATTCGGGAATCAAAGAAAGGAAGAGATCCAACCTTTGACATCATGATACGCGAAATTGCGAAACGCAAAGTCCCGATGGGGTCAGGACTGTCTAATCACGAAAGGTTGGGGGGGCGTCGATCGGAGCGTAAAGTCTCGATGAGATCAGGACCATATGATCATGAAAGGTCGTGGGACCATTGATCGGAGAAAAGTGAATATCGGGAAATCAGAAGTCAAAGGAAGGAAATGCGATAGCATTCCAACTCGCAAAATGTTGAAATACGAAAATCTAAAATGCCACCGAAACATGGAACGTCGAAATGTTGAAATGTTGAATGTCAAAAATACCAAAAGGGACACACGTCACATGATTTCGGGAGTTTCTATTTTGGGATTCCGGGAGTTGGAGGTGTCAAGGAAACTCACGACAAGAATGATGAAATCGTGAAATGTGAAACCACGATGTTTCGAAGTCTCGGATACCGGGAGTTGGAGGAGTCAAGAGTCGAGACTCTTCATAACAGGAGTCCCGAAGTTGCGGAATGAAAAATGCCGAAATCCCGAAACAGGAACATCAACAAAGAATTCATTTCAGAGTTTTGTAGACCGGGAAATCAAATATCAAAGGAACTTTAACCTTTGAAGTAGCGAACCTCGAAATGTCGAAACGCTAAAAGTTGAAATGCTGAAAGGGACTATTGTGAGTCTCGAAAAACCCAAAAGGAAGAAACGCCGAAATGTCGAAATGTGAAACGCATTTTAGTTAAGCCCATGGTCATAGCCAATGGGCATATGGTTTAAGCACAAGTGTCTTGCCGAAGCGCTCGAGGGTTATTCTATGCTGAGACAAAACAAATGTATGATCATCGAACGGTGCTGGTTAAATATTTAAACTAATCGTGTGGCTACTGTTCTTCTTGAAGCCTTGACCAATAATGATCATTGTAAGGTAGTTATTCAGTTATTGTAACTAAATCTTTGAAGCCTGAGGGTTCGATTGTACGTGCTGATGATACAGGAAGATATATAAATTAAATGTTGCAAGAAAAGAAGATAGAGAGGATTATGGGAGATATATGGCTCTGTAAAATTTGAGGAAGAGAAAAGACAGAGAAGGGAAGACACATACACAGATTGATAAATCTAAGTGGTTTGGTCAAGAATGAATTGTGCAGAGAGGATTTGAATGCTTAATCTTTGACAAAGAAGATAAAGAGGTTGTTTGCAGATTCGTAGTGACAGAGAATGATTTCAGGGTGGTAGGGAGGAGCAAGGGGAGACTGTAAAAGTCTCTTGTACAAGTTGGTGCTTGTACGTCTGGGAGTTGTAGCTTCCATTTAGTAGGTGCTGAAGAAACATAGGTAGCAACCTCATATGGGTTGTAGCTCAGATAAAATAAGAATGTAAAGAGGAGTTGGAGCTTGTCTTTCATTCATAAGAAGAAGAGGTTTTTCCCTTTTGGGTTTCCTCATGAAAATCTTTGTGTCATTGTCTATTTATGTGATAGCATATTTATTTATTTGAATGATTTGCAGCAAGACATACAGTAAAAGGCATAATCTGTGTTCATTGAGTAATCTGTTAAATAAAAGAAAATAAATTTTATCTAACTGATTCACCCCTCCTCCCCCCCTCTTAGTTAGGCTATCCTGTATAACACCTTTCAGTGGTTAAACTAATTTCTGAAGGAACCTGTTCTGATACCAATTGTTGGATTACTGAGAGGGGGGTGAATCAGTAATAGAGCAATTTAATCATTTTTAACCAAATAATCCAAGTGTTATGTCAATGTAGAATTATCATCCAATAATGAGCAATGAACAAATGAACAATCATACACATACACAGTACACCCGTGTTTTACGTGGAAACCCAAAGAGAGAGAAAACCACATAATGCTTTTTCTTATATGTCTTGAAGAATTACATTCATTGGAAGCACCAACTTCCTTTGTTTTCCAGCTGCAACTGGAAGGAGACTCCAACCCCCTAGTTTATCAGGCTACAACCTGAAGGAAGGTCTAACTCCCCAATTCTCTGGCTACAACCAGAAGGAGGCTACAACCCCCTATGTTCTCCCAAAATAAAACGAGCCACAAGCTGAATTTTTTACCACATATACTTCGATATGTTTTATCAATAAAATAGAAATTTCACGGTCTGAATCATTATAGAAAATATTTTATAGCGAAAATTGTGAGATGACCTGTAAATAACATACCTTAGAAAGCACCATCAAAAGAATTTATCCTTCCTTGCATTTCGACCTTCTTTTCTTCACTTTCCCTCAAAAATTCAGATTAGATATCCTTGGTTACCTTAGACACCTATAGATATTCAATATTCTCAAGTTTGATTAAAATGAGAGAGCCTTGCCTCTTATTTATACTCTCCAAGTAGCTTCCTTAAAAACATCTTCTAGGT
>JZKD02S1488719.1:26095-60562 GCA_000966675.3 Picea glauca | reverse complement strand
ACTATTGGGTTTGGGGGAACCATCTATAGCAGATGCACAGGTTCTTACCTCTCATCTTAAAGATCCCCCGACACCAAGCTAATGCTAAGGTCTAGAAATGATCTAATTCCTAATTCCTTCTTACCTTAAGACAATTCCCCGGCAGCGACACCAAAATTTTAGGTGTTTTATATGTACTAAAAAAAACACTAAACTACTCTCAATTAAATTGTCAACCCGGGGTAAGTAAACTTAGAGTTGTAGAAAAATATATGCCAAAGGTAAAAGGGTTGGTAGGAGTGTAGACTAACTAAGGAAAGCAGTTATCTAGGGCTAATCTACTCAAGCAAACCTATCTAATGAACAAACCCTACTAAGCAAATTGAAACTAGGTAACCTAAGTGCTTTTGGGCCAAGGACTGATGGATAGTTCCTAAGAAACTGAATGAAAACTCTATGTAAAGCAAACTAGTTCATGAAAGTAAGAAAAGGTAAACTACTAATCATACTAAGAAAATGACAAAAGCAAACTTCTTTAACTTGCCAACCTATATCCAATGAGCAACTACCCTATGAAAGAAAATGCATAAACAAGTAAGCAAAAACACGTATCTAACCTATTAAAGCAAATAGACAAGCAAGCAAAAACACCTAACTACCCTACTAAAGCAAATAGACAAGCAAGCAAAAGCACCTAACCTATTAAAGCAAATAGACAAGCAAGCAAAAGCATAAAGCAAAAGACAAGTAAGCAAAGACTTCTCATTGAACAACTACCTAGCCTAAGAGGCAAGTGAACTAAATGCCTAATGAAAAACTATTTCTCTTGCGTGAAAGGAAGTTTAAATTCTCAATGCAATGCATGAAAGGAAATCTATTCTATTGAAAGAAAGAAAGACTATCACCTAAACTTATGAAAACAAGAAACTATCTCTTCTAACTTATGAAAGCAAGAAACTAACTTTAACCTATGAAACACTCAAATGTAATGCTGGTGGTTGTCTGAATACCTTCGGTGGTGACGGATGATATCTCGATGACACTTGACAACAAAGGACAGTTTTAATGGTATAAGCTCAATACTAATTTTAATGGCAAAATGAAAGGTGTGAAGAAAACAGTCCAATGAAAACTTATCCATGATAAAAGTGATGTTAAATACCCTACATATTCATGTATAAACCATCAACATCATGATGTGATCATCATTATCTAATTAAGAAATTCAATTGCATCTTAATCTATGAAAGGAAATTGCGTGAAAGGAAGCTATACTATGTCTAGTTTAATCATTCAAGCTGTGATAAGAAAATGACTAAAAACATAAATTAAAAACATGATATTAAAAAGTGAATTGACAATTACATTTAACCAATAACTAAGCAAGTGAAATCTATCTAAAATTGAAGTAAGCAAGCTATGATTAAAAAACTGGAAGCAAATCTATCCATCCATCAATCTTTGTCAGAAGAAACTCAGATTAAAACTATGCTCTGTTCTAATTAAAAATATGTTCTAAGCTTGACTGTAAAAATATAAAAGAAAGCACAATTTATCATCTAACTACATGCGGGGTTAGTATAGTTAGAGAGAGACTTGCAAGCCTTTTCTAATCTACGATATTAATGCATGTTAATACATCTCATCATTCTAACATGTAAAAGAGAAGCAAATCAGTTAAGCTGCAACAAATTAATTAACTAAATAAAAATATGCATGTACAACAAATAAAGAAAGAGCAATTAAATTAAGAAATGCATAAACCAACATGAAGAGAGTTACCAGACTGTTGGTGGGCCCCCCAACAAGTCGTGGTCACTCTCTAAAATCACACCATGACTTTAGCAGGCCAAATTCACCATAAAAATCCAAAAACGCAGTTTTGGCACTATTCTGGCAATGTAAAACTAGAAACAAAGCAAAATCGGTTTTCTGGCAATTTTGATGTTTATGCTACTGGGTTAACAATCTAATGAGCATCCTATTGGTATTTATAAGCTTACAACCCAGGTGGTCTACCACAGGAGGGTCGAACCATCTCTAAATTCGGCAAATTACATTAAATGCATCCATAACTAACAAAACAGAGGAACCCAATGAGCGCCCTCTTTGGACAACTGAAATTGAGTTGTCTTGAGCTTATTACTTGGAGGGGGCGATGACAAACAAAACCCATGTGCTCAATTTGTCCACCACTGGCTGCCAATACCATAACCGCCAACTTGCCTTGCATTTTTGTGCAATACTAGGTGCCGGAACGAGTGCCAGAACAAGTGTTAGTTCGAGTGTCGGAACAAGTGCCGGACCAAGAAACATGGTGTGTTTTTCCCTGTAACAACAAAAAAACATGAATTAACTCTTGGAAACCATAAAATATGATAAATTAAATTTGATTGAATCACAACACACGAATTATACGTACCTCATGCCGATTGTATCATTTTACCATAAAATTCTTCAAAAAACTCCTTTGAAAGATAAAAAAACGCATATATACATATGGAAAAAAGTGTATAATAACGTCATGAAGATGATCATATCTTGGGCCCAACAACTCCCATGCTAGTCAACTGGACTAAAATAGTATTAAAAGTATTTAAATGATTAGCTATTTGTGTACCTTCCTTCATGCGCAAATTGTACAATTGTCTTTTCAAGAAGATCTTGTTCGTCAAGGATTTTGTCATATACAATCTTTCTAGCTTCCTCCACAAACCAGTTGTTGTCTTCTCCGAGACAATGTTGAACAGAACATCATCGGCCAAACACAGACATATGGCACTTGTTTCTCTTGCATCGATCTCTTCACACTCTTCATCTGAAATGGTCACGGGTTTCTTTGATTTTCTCAAAAGCGCCTTCACCACACCTTGTTGCACGAGCAGATCGTGCATCTTCACCTTCCAGATCTCAAAATAGTTTTTTCCATTGAACTTCTCGATTTTGAACTTAGCACTCTGAATTTTCGTTATTAGCAGAAGAAAAAATTCCAAAACCACTGCTTATAAAACCAAGCCCTTTATATGAAAAATAATCTTATACTTAAAGATTGAAACCAAAACTAATGGTAAAAAAGTTTTCAAAAAATATTTAAAAAATATTTTATACCTTAATAAAACCTTTTACCAAATCCACAGAAGTTCAACTCTTTAAAATTAATATTTAATATCCTTTATATGGAATCCACCTTTAAACATCCACTCACTCTTGAATTGTTCATACTTAAAAAAATTCATTTTTGAAAGCCACATACCATGGCATTAAAGTTCACGAAAGACAAAGTGGATCCTCCACGTTTTTATGCATAAAATATTCGCCCTTTAAAAAAAATTACAAAGATTTGTACCATACTTATGATGTATCATTCGCACTTTTTAAAGCATGAAAATTTTGTATTGGAAGATCGATGCTCTCTTCTTGCAGAGACCCCAGCGTTGGTTGCTTAAAACTCCTCTTTCACAAGTGCGCCATTAAATCGGTGCTCCCTTCAACCGAGATGACTCAACGCTGATGTAAAACAACAACACTCCCTTATAGCAAAGATCCCCGCGCTGAAGATCCCCACGCTGAAGTAAAATCGACGCTCCTTCTACCCACGCAGAGATTCTGTTTCTTTGACGACGGATCATGCAACGTGGCTCTGATACCATTTGTTAGCTCTCCAACCACCAAAACAAAAACTAATATGCAGCGGAAACAACATTGAAACAGAGCAAACATAAAACATGAGGATTTACATGGTTCACGCAATAGTTGGGCTACGTCCACCAAACAAAGGCATCAATTTTATTATTGTTCAAAGAAGAGTTACAATAGGCTCACTCCACTCATCTCTCTTAGCCTCTACGGGCATACATGAATTTATAACAATTATACACAGTTACATAAGAAACTGACTATTGAATGCGCTCATATCCATATTCTAACTTGGTCTAAATAGTTACAACCAACGTTGAATAATAAGATCTAAAATCCAATTTTGGAGAAATTCGTTTTCACCAAATTCCAATAGGACGCACTTGCATACTCAAGTTGTGTGAATTGTTGATAAGACTACACTTGCATATATGACATCTTGCTAAGGACAGATGGAAACATGAGGACTATCTTCAACTTGCACATGATTCAAATACAAGGCATACCATTGGAATGGGATGTTTGCTTACAATGGTTGAGTCCTAAATTGGTATTCTTGACAATTATGTGAACCAAAATTTGCATTGGAAACTTGTATACAACACAATATATAAATGGATATGGATATTATCGGTATATGTACAATGCCGAATTGTGTCACATGCACATGTTTTTTAACATTGAGCACAATATGTGTCCACTACCACCACAAAGATGTTCGAGGCAGATTTAGTGTCTTGGATCTATCCAAACATTCAGCTATTCATTGGTAGAGATCATATCAGCTGAGCCAGTCTCTTCCCGCAGGCTTACGTTATAGTCAGACTACATAGTTACCAAGTCTTGCAGGGGAAGCACTAGAAAGTTGGGTTACCCAAGTGGAGATCGAGCACCATATTTATAATAATTGCATAAAAAACCAATATGGAGAAGAAAAATAAAAGGAACAACATGTGGGGGATCTTATACTTTGGGTGCGGATAACATGGTACATTTCCTAAAGACCTGATGCCACTGGCCCACTATGCACGGTGTTGAACTGTCCTAGGAACACTTGGTACAGGAACCATAGGCTCGGGTACCCTTGGTTTGGGAACCTTTAGTCATGGTAGAAGAACACTAAAAAAATTCTAATTTTTTAGACTATGAACACTAGGTATAGGAACCATAGACTCAGGTACCCTGGTTTTGGGAACCTGCAGGCTTGGTACAAGAACACCAAAACAATAGCTCTAGTTTTTTACAATTCTTCCATTTTATTTATCTTGAGACTGTCTGCTTGGGTACCGAATCCCATTGGTGGAAGAGGATCATTTGATCCATGTGGAAAGATGTAGAGAGCCCAGGTGGCAAAGATATCCTAGCCGAGCTCATTAATAATGATAAGACATGTGAATGGAATGATAACCATGGTAATTTAAGCCATTAACACAAAATTTGTGACACTTGTGTTAAGAAACAATATTTTGTTAAGGCAAAGCATAACAGCAGATGGTGAAGGACAAGATTCAGATAAAAGCATATAGATCATGCAAGTGTGATGGTTGGTTTGGTTTGTTAGTTTAAAGGTGCTAACTATGACAAGGAAGCAATCCTATCAATGTGGGGCAGGTTAAGCATTATGAAGAGAGTAAAATGATTAGTTTGGATATTTGTGTTTCTTCATTTCAGAAGTTGGCAACTAGGAGGAAGAGCTCCCCAATATTTAAAAAATCTTCCTATGACGAACTGTTGGGCATTAACCACCTTTTAGGAGGTTGGTGCTTCCATATACTTCATCGGGATATGTATGACCAGGCCTGACTTAAAAGCTATGAAAATCAACCTTTGAGGAGGCTGGCACTTCCATATACTTTATGGGGGCATGTACCACCCGGCTTGACTTAATGGCCATAATGCTTTCCATCTTAGCCACCGCATTCAGCAAATTTCAAGCTTCAAATTCAAAATTTGCCGAACTTCAAAACTGGATTCAAACTTGAAGTCAAACTTGAAGCCAAATTTTAAGCCCAACTTAAAGCCAATCTTGAAGTCAAATATCAAGCCAAATTCAAACTTCAAGGAAAATTTATTCAATTTGAATTTTTAAAACAAAAAGGCCCAATTTATAAAACCTAACCTAAACCCTAAATATTTGTCAAGATATATTTCCTTTTTGAAATATAATTTTAATGTTTGGATGCAATTTTTATTTTTATCATATATCTATATATATAGAAAATTTTGAATCATATAATTTCTTGAACTTAATGCTGAATTTCATTACATAGTTTTGCACTGTTGATTTTTTATCGAACCACATGGTCACCAAACTCAAACACGAACTCGTACCAGGTGACTAAGGTTTCCACTAATCAAAGATCCTTTGCGGGATCACATCAACCACGTCTCTGAGTAATTGAACCCTGTTGGGGTGTATGGCACTACCCCGTATTCACCAACCAAACTATCCTCTTGTATCTTTGAATACTAGTATGAATTCAATTTGAGAGTGGGTATTGTCTTAGCTTCTGAATGTTGGTGCTTTGGGAGAGAATTTATGTTGCTCCAAAGGGTATTATAGGGGGGAAAGTTAATATGGAAATCGAACAAGGGGCCTAAAGAGAGAGGCAAAGGAAAGGAAACGTTGGTTTCTAAACCTGTGGGAGGCAGGATGAGGAATGATGGAGGCTCTGGTTTTCAGACACAGGGCAGAAATAAAAAGGCATGGAAGGTTCAACTATGGACAAATAGATCATTCATGAATATTCATTTCAGCATCACCATCCCTCGCCATTCATAGAGAAATTGGATGAATGGTAAAAGAAGGGAAGAGTTATGAGGGAAGAATAGATGACAGATGATGGGAAGGAACCCTCTAGTTTATCGCGGGAGAACCCCCAAGACACTAGAGTCAGAAGGAACATCTATAGAGCATCAATTGAATCACAATGGATCATTAAAGATCTCACTTCCAGCATGTTTTGTGGTTTAACTGAGAATATCACCCTCCTGTAGAAGGATCTTCAAACATCCTCCCACCCAAATGCAGAGTCTATCCCAACCATTACCATTACATATGTTGAGCTCATCAAGTTAAAGCTAATGTCTTTGGCGAAGCATGTTGCGGAGCATTCTATAATTCTGGAATACATCCTCCAGAAAGCAGGGATAAATTATTTGAAGGCCGCTGGCACCTGCAATCTCGTCCTAGGATAGATCATCTGTGGTCCCACTCCCACCTTTTGTTCATTAATCCAGATGCCACAAGAGATAATAATTTTGTTTATCCTGCAATCCATAATCTTTGGTTGTTCAGCCATGAGAGGTCAACCAGGTCAGTGAAAGTTGTGTTATGTAATAGGCCCCACCAGGGTTAAATTCCTCATAAATGTAGGCGGTACACTCCAACCTCTTGATCAGATAGGTGGTGGATACTCGACACTTCAGTGTATAAGGAAGTTTCTTAATAATATTTGTTGATGTTGGGTTTTTTTCTTTTCTACTATTCTGGACGAGATAGATATTATATGATGAGATAGAAATTCTATAGAAAAACAAATGGTAGTTATAGTACAGTATATTCTGAAGATGTATAATTTTTGTTATGCAATGTAAGCAAAGGCCAACTTTGTATACACGGCTGACAAAAATTTTATGGAAAAATAAATGGTAGTTATAATACAGTTTAATCTCAAAGATATATAAATTTTGTTATGCAATGTGAGCAAAAGCCAACTTTATATATTTACGGTCATGCTATTATTTTTGGAACCCATGATATAGCAATGGATATATATGCATATCACTGTGGTCATCAGAATTGTGATAGTAGGGACGAAAACTATTTCATTTTCAGAAGATGATATCATGATAATCAAACCTTTGGAGTATTTCTGTTAACCAGAAAGATTGGAATGTAACAATGTATTTTCTGTATTTATAAAATACCTTATTTATTTCCCAAAATAATTTGAAAACATATGCTAACCTTATTCAAAAACTAGGGAAGGTTTAGGCTATTCTGAATTTTTTTAGGGTGAACATGTTGTTTATGATTGGTCATGAATGTTGCATTGTAATAATCTGATTGGGATGGTTTGTGTATAGTGAGAATGGTATGATAGAACATTCAATACCTCTTGAGATTGTTCTACATATTATGATGATACTCTAGATTTTAGAGGCAAACTCTTACCAATGCTGATCTAACATAAAAATCTGTCATTTTAGGTGTAATGCAAAATATGAAGATCTATAGCTTCATTGTATTATGTTGTCTAACTCCGACATTTCTATATCCTATTTCCCTATACAATGTTAAAAAAACATATCATCATACATTTTGTAGAGTTGATAATATGGAAGAACAGATGCAATTTACATTTAGGAATTTGAGAAATTTGCCAAAAACTAGATTCAGAAAATTGTTCAATTAATGTGAAATTTTGAGTATAGAAAAGGAAGAAAAAAAATGTTTACTATTGAGATGAATCATAGAGATAAATTATGGCAAATAACAAGTGTAAACTGGATAACTTGGCACTTGAACCTCTCATGACTCAAGTGTTGGAGTTAAAGGGTGTTCGACAAAATAGGTTATTCCCACTAAGGACAAACACCTTAAGTAACCACTCACAGAATCAGATCAAAGACCATAACACCAATGTTCTTGTGTGGTTAAAACCCTCTGAGATGGAAACAGTCCACGACCCCAACCAACATGACTACTTGATGCAATATATTAATGCAAAAGAAAAATATTTTACAAGAGAGTTTCTCACAATCGATCATCAGCAAATGACCCCCCATGCTCATTAAATAGAGATCATAGACCAATTGGGTGTCAGGCCACATATCAATATCCATTAAGATCGAGGAAAATATGAACCGCCGAATCACTCTATGTCGAGAACATATTGTCACCATCAGATCAAATAACTACAAATGCATACTAAAGAAACACATGTTTACCTAAAGACTCATTAGACCAAGTTGATCTTAGCTAACTCCTAAATGTCTAAATATCTTAACATCCCCCCTTAAGAACAACTTGGGATAGGATTAAAGGATTTACAAAGGTGACACAATAGGAAAAGGAAGGAGGCATTAGAACTTATCCCCCCTTAATGACAACTTCTTTAACTCCTAACATAGATCAAAGTTTGGAAAACTTTGCTTCTGTAAGAGACTTTGTGAAAATGTATGCAACTTGATCATATGTAGGGAAAAAGGGAACTTCAAGAATGCGATCATGGATGAGCTTTATTATGAAGTGAATTTGTATATCAATGTGTTCGTTGCCCTAATGTTGAAATGGATCTTTGGCGAGCTTGAGGGAATTTTGATTATCACACCTAAGGGTTGTTGAATGCTACTGCAAGAATCCAAACATTGAAAGGATCTGTCGAAGCCACAAGGCCTCTTGAATTGCACTAATTGTTTCTCGATACTCTGCTTCTATTGAAGGAGTAATAGCATGTTGTTTCTTACAAGACCAAGTGACAAGTCCAAAACCAAGGCTAAAAACATAACTTGTATTAGACTTTCTATCATCAGGATCGTCGAACCAATATGAATCAGTGAAACCAACCAACGAAGGAGTCATGCATGAACTATAATGTATCTGAAACTAAACTATAACCCGAACATACCAAAGTATCATTTTTGTTGCTTTCCTATGGCTTTCATGGGGTGTTTATATATACCACTATTGTATATCTCATCTTGGGGAAAGTATTGGCAAGGGTCTGGAATGTAACTTCTCGGTGACATCGGTGGAAAATATCGAAATATCTCGGAAAATGTCGCAAGACAGGGGTCTAACTCGGAATATCTCAGAATATTTCGGATATATCAGGCATGTGTTTAACTTATAATTTATCGGAATATCGACGATATGTCAGAGAGGTATACAACAGTGGTATATACCAAGCAACAAGACCAACAACAAAGGAAATATCAAGATGAGTATGAGTCAAATACAAAATTCTACCAATCCACTAACGATACAAAGTGGCATCGACTTCCAAAGTAGTACAAGTGTCAGCAAGTTTGACCCCACACTAGAATGGAGATGGGGTTGGCTTACAATCTTCCATGTGAAGGTGAAAAAGGTCACGGGCATACTTAGATTGGGAAAGATAAATTTCTTCCTTGGTTTGCAAACCTTGGAGGCCAAGGAAATAATGCAAATAGAATATGTCATTTCAAAGTTCTTCTTAAGGTTGGACTTCACATGGGTTAAGAGTTTAGGGTTACTACCAGTGAGGATAAGGTCATTAACATAAAGGAAAAGTATTATGAGATGGCTTCCTAATTTCTTGGTATATACATTAGGGTTAGAATGACATCAAGAAAATTCAATGTCAAGAAGAAAGTATACCATTTTAGCATACCAAGCTCGAGGAGCTTGCTTAATACCATTGAGAGATTTCTTAAGTCAGCAAACAAGACTAGAGCCATTCTGAACATAGATAAGAGGTTATTTCATGAAGATTTATTCTTGCAAATCCCCATGCAAGAAGGTGGATTTGACATCGATTTGATGGACATCCAATTTATGTGAGGCAACAAGGGCTAGAACAAGGAAAATGGAATTCATTTTGGCAACGAGGGAAAAGGTTTCATTGTATTCAATTCCTTCAACTTGAGAGAATCCTTTGGCAACTAACCCCTTCAACTTGAGAGAATCCTATGGAAACTAAACAAGCCTTATGTATTTCAACACTTCCATCTAATGCATACTTCACCATTTACATCGGACAAGTTTTATTCCTTTCAAAATAGGTACAAGATCCCAAGTATCGTTAGCCATTAAGGAACAATATTCTTCATTCATTGTTGTGTCCCAATCCGGATGGCCAGGAGCTTCTGCAAATGTGTCTAGATCACGAGTCTCTAAAACTCGAGCCAAAAGAGAGGAAGCTCACTAGAACTATGAACGTGTACGATATTGATCTGTAGGTTCACCAACAAGATCACTAGTTGCTTCTCGTGTTGAAAAGACCCATTCAAGAAGCGGTGGTGTTGGTGCAGGTTCATGTTCAATGGACTCATCTAGAAGAAGGTAAACATGAAAAGGTGGATTTTATCTTCATTGTCATCATCTGAATAAGAAACTAGAATAGGACCAAAGATGGCACAAACACAAAATTAGGCTCACGGGCCAATATATTTTCATCTAACTTAACATCATTTCTAATAATTATTTTATAGGAATGAGTTTGAAGAAGCCTATAACCTTCGACATCTACATAATATCCAACAAAAATGCACTTCTCACTTTTAGGTTTTAATGCTTTGCTTTTTTCATTAGGAATGTGAGCTCATGCTTCACTACCAAATACACAGAAGTGGCTTACATCTGCCTTAATTTTAGTCCATTCTTCTTCTTGAGATATATTTTTTAAATCCTTTGTGGGAGTGCAATTTACTATGTAATTGGCACAATTGATGGATTTTTCCAAGTAATGAAGACTTAATCCTTTAGATTGGATCATACAACTTGACATTTCCTTTAATGCACAATTATTTCTCTCAACAACACCATTTTGCTATGGTGTATATGGAACAATATGTTGCATTTGAATTCCCTGTGTAGTGCAGTAGGTTTTAAAAATTTTATTCACATATTCATCACCATTCTCTATTATTAACCTTTGTAGTTGATGTCCAAATTTTTTTTCTACAAGGGCCTTGTAGGCCAAAAACATGTCAAAAACGTCACTCTTAAGTTTCAAGAACATGACCCAACTGCATCTAGAGAAGTCAACAATGAAGGTTAAGAAGCACTTGCACCCATAGAAAGAACAAGAAGAAAGCGGACCATAGAAATCACTATGAACAAGATGTGAAGGGGTTGAGGCGTGTCAAGAGGCACATTTTTCAAAAATTTCCCAATGATGTCTACCGAGAACATAACCAACACAAACACCATCTTTGCAAGAAATGAGATGAAGACCAATCACCATATTTTGATTACATAGTTTCTACAATGAGCGATAATTTAGATGACCAAGCTGCTCTTGCCAAAGTTTACTCAAGTCATTGCTATGAACAACAAAAATTGATGGAAAAGATGATGACCCAAAGTTGTCAAATTTGTACAACTTGGTAAAATCAACAATAATTCTAGTTTATAGGACATGCTTAGGATTTTTAAAATCCTTGATTACAACATGGTGAGGTGAAAACTCTACACTTTTACCTTCACCTAAATGAGTGATCTGATGTACTAATAGAAGGTTGCAAGAAAGACTTGGAACACATAATACATCATTAAAATGGTCATCATCTAACTGAATTGTTCCAAACCCTACAACATTAAGAGATCTATCATCACCAACAAATATTTGTTTGGTGTTACAATCCTTAATTGTAGAAAAAATGGTTTTATCTTTGGCCATATGATAAGATGCTCCAGAATCAATAAACGACTCATCAAAAGAAGAAGTAGATGTTGCATTGAAGGAGAAACCAGAAGCAAAAAGTGTATGTCCATGAGGAGTTAGAAGAAGAATCAACATTCATGTAGTGTTTCTTCATGTTTTCTTCTAAGGCCTCCATCTTTTTAAAACATTTAGACCCAAGATGACCATCTCACCCATCAAAATTGCAATGCTTGTCAGTTTTCTTACTTTTTTATTTTGGTCCTCTGTCACATCAATCATCCTTCATGTCTATTTCACATTCTTTAAGTAAGTCTATGTGTTTTTAACTTAGATAAATAATCTTCAATGCAAAGAAAATCATTATTAATCTTATTCCAAGCTTCTCCTGGGTCATCAATTCCTTGAATATCAAACCGTAAATTAGAAGAGATAGACATTCTGATTAATCCACGTGCTTCATCATTTTTACTATCTCATTTAGCTTTCTTTTCAGCATTAGTAAGGGATTTTTTTCCCAAGGTACTCTGGTACAATCCTTTACATCCTCTGTATAGGATTTCCATGAGAAGTAATTGGTATTGGTAAGCAAAAGATCTCTTCGATTAACCATATTAAAATATGCAGGTAATATGGATTCAAAAGATTAAAACCATTGTTTGGATGGAAAGATCTTAGAAGAATATGTTGTTTAAAAAATAATGACACTGAAAACGGACTTTGGATGTGAAAGTTATGTCATTCTTCCTTAAAAAGGCATAAACATCAACCAAAGTACCACATGGCAAGTAGAAGTTCGCCCATGTGGTGATGGATGCACAATGAGATCGTTTAGTAAAAAAAATGTCCAAAGAATGACATTGAAAATGGACTTAGGATGTGAAAGTTCTACCATCTTTTTAAAAGGAAAAAATGGTAATCAAAGTGCCACACAACAAGTAGAAGTTGGCCCACATGGTAATGGATGCACAATGAGGTGGATGAGTAAAAAAAATGTTCTTCCTTCTCTAACTTTTCCTATAAACTCACTTTTACGCATAAGTTACTTATGAAATGATCCACTTTTATAGAATAAGTGAGAATCACTTTTACAATGAAAATGCATTATAAATTAAAGTTGCATGCAAAAAGAAACTTAAAAAAATAATATTAAAGTTACTTTATAGTGATTCACTTTTATAATTTAAGTGGAATGCACTTTACAATAAAATTATGAGATAACTCAAAGTTACATGAACTTTTTCAAAAAGTAACTTAAAAAAGTGAGACTTGAACTCAAGACCTCTTATTAAATAAAACAACTTCCAACCAAGTGAGCTAATGAAAAATATATAGCAAATTTGATGAAAGAGGGGAGCCTTTTTTTTACTCTTTGCCTTGAAGTGTGTGCTTACTCCAAAATCCCTCATTTTTGCTTATAAAAAACTTCAACACGACTGCATATAAACACAAGTGAAATTTCAAAAAAATAATTTCCAAATCTTAGCAATAATGCAGTTAGATCTCGATTATCTCACCCGGAAAATGCAAGTTTTCTCTCTGTTTCTAATTTGTTAAGCTCACATAAAGCACAGAGCAATGAATATACGCAGAAAAGAAAACACTTTCCACTATGTTTTTTATTTGTCGAGATCGTGTAGAGTACACAACAAAGAGCATATACATAGACCGGAAAGAGTAGCAAACCAATAATAAAAAAAAACCGAAATATTAACTGTGTAAGAAAAAAGTTGAAAAATGGCATAATTAGACTTTATACCTTCGGATTTGACAAAAATGGTTGTATCTTGGGTAAATGAAAACCTTTTCAAGTGAAACGAAAATAATTTCCAACTAAACGAAATGCTCCAAACACAATGGAATAGTCTACTCGGCCCATAAATGCAAAGAAATAGTACAACCCAGAAATGAGGCAACACGGGTTCAGAATCGCGATCTACAATGGGAGTGAGTCTTCAAATAGGCTCTAATACCGTGATTGACAAAATACTATATTCTCACATAAGATTAACACCTTAAGTAACCACTCGCACAATCAAATCAAATATCATAACATCGGTGTTTTTACATGGTTAAAACCCTCTAAAAAGGAAACAATCCATGGCCCCAACCAACGTCGCCACTTGAGGTAATATATTAAAGAAAAAGAAAAATATTTTACAAAAGAATTTCTCATGATCGATCATCAGTAAATGACCCTCCATGCTCTTTAAATGGAGATCATGGACCAATCAAATTTTAAGCAAGGAATCAATAGCCATGAAAATCGAGGAAAATATGACCTGTCGAATCACTCTATGTCTAGAACATATCATGACAATCAGATTACATAACTACAAATGCATACGAAAGAAACACACTTTTACCTAAAGACTCATTAGACCAAGTTGATATTAGCTAACTCCTAGGTGTCTAAATATCCTAACAAAGGGAATATTTGAAGAACTCTCTTTCTCACATGTGTATAGAGAGTTTAATAATGTCGTTGATCATTTATCCAAAGAAGCCATGTTGTTGCAAGAAGGGTTCCTGATTGAGTGTGAAATCAGTGAATGGGCCCAGGATGATGTTCTTGAAAGATCTTTGCTCTAAAATTGGATTAGTGTAACCCAATTCTCTTTTGATTATGATTTTGTTATTTCTTTTTTTCTATTAAAACCATATGGTTGTAGTAGGTTTAATTGTTTTTGTTGAAAGCTACATATAAGGAGCCTATATCATGTAGGTAATATGTAGTTATAGGTAAGAATAGAGACAATTGTTTGTCTCAATCACGGGATTGACTATTTGTTGAGCCCCAAAAAGGTGGTTAGATGTATATTCTGATTTCATCTCGAAATATCGAATATAAAGATTTGTTTCATGGAAAAAATTATTGCTCTAAATATTGAATAATTATATTTTTGAATATTCCCTAATATCATACTTCAGAAACTTGGAACAACACCCACTAAACCCATTTAACCTAAGTCCAACTCAAAAAATATGGGTAGCCCTACCCTCTCCTCGGAACATGCCATCTTATTACATGGATGGAATATTAACATCAATCCAAACACTCATATTCAAGACAGTATCTTAAACTTCATACTAGCTAATATACACCACAAATGAGCCTAGTGGGATAGCTCAAGTGGTTGATTGATTTGAGCTTCATGTAGGAGATATCAAGGTCAATCCCCCAGGCTGGCAGCCTCTGTTACATGCTTCATGTGATGTCCCTACTAGGTTAGGCATTGTAATTAGAACAAACGAGTTTACACTGGGTACCTTCAGCAAAATGCAAGGAAGTGCCCAAGGGATCCCCACGAGGTTTTCCTTGAAATATATATATATATATACACCATAATGCAAGACATAATATTGGAGCCACGCCAAATAATCACTATAGTATTGAAGCTGCCATAACAATGAGCTCACATATAAATGTACTACAATAGCTCAAATATTCCAATGTCAGCTAGATGTCACTATATTCACCTAATTTGCTATTATTATGACCCAACAAAAAACCACATGTTGACAATTCTTAAAGAACATACAACCACTTCTCACGTGTATCCTCACTTTTCTTACATTAAGTATTCCTTATAACTTATCATTTACTCGGCATTATAATATTTTTTCTATATCTAATACTCACAACATTTTAACTAATTACTAAAACACACAAAATACCATGGACACAAGATCTAGAAAATGAACAATATCATCCTAACATGGCATAGGTGGTTTGATGTGCATGTACCATTCTCTTTCTTGCAAAACACAACCTCATGGAGCATGCCATGGGTCACTTAAATTGTTCATTATTAGACACATGGACAATGTGGAACTCCCAAACCATAGAGAGAACATGGTCCCCTAATAATTGTAGAGTTCCATTTGAGCCCTATGTCTCACTATCTTAAATAAAAATAGTGTAAAACAACCCTCTAAGTCACTTTATGAACCCACGAAACCTTTTCAATCATAAAAAATGAGTCATAAGGTGGTGTTTTTTTCAATTAATAGATATAATCCAAGACCTCCAACTTTATAAAGATACGAAAATCAAGAGATTGATAGTAACGAAGGACTCATTGTTGGCTATTAAAATTATGAAAGGTGATTGTTCCCCTCAAAATTTGAAGCTACAAGATCTAGTTGGCAAAGCTATGAGTTTGTATGAATGACTCTCTTAAGGTATTATCATTAGAAAGAATTCATATTAGAAAGAAATTCAATATTTTGGTGGGTAAGCGGGCCATTGAAGAAGTCAGATTGGACCCTTGGAAGATGAAGATCATCAAGGATCTTCAAAGATTAATCATTAGTTGAACTGATCCAATAATTATGGGACATAAATTTGTATTGGAGTATTTAATACTGGTTATGTATTAACTTAGGAATCGTTAGCTACATTATATTATTATAAAGTTATGTTAGATTAATACAGTGACTTAAAGTAAATTAGTCACGACTTAATTTTATGAAATTACATAAGTAGTACTCTAACTTGTAGAGCTTACTAGCATCTCCTCTGTCACAAGAAACACAAATTTCTTTCTACAAGGGGATGTGAGCCCTCCACCATTCACATAGAGCCTTTTGGCACACTATCCTCCCTAAGCACATTGCTCTCGCACCTACCATTGGCCATCAATCCTTGTTCTCCCATACCACCACTCTTTATGATGTACTTGGACAACTTCCAATATACATCTCCTCCCCCCTTTTACAACTATTTATTTTTTGCGAGAGACACCAGGAGAGTAATCCATATTATTAGCACAAACAAGGTTGGCAATGAAGAAGGCCTTTAGGCAGAGTTCATAAAAAATGGTATTGATTATTTCCATTGTTACATTGCTTATTTGTTTAACCACATTGTTTTTTCAAGTCCCACCACATCATCCACCCCATATTCAAATCAAGGGATACATTAGAGCCTAATAATTACAAGACTATAATGATTGGACACACTTTCACCAAGCTCTACACAATGATGCTTCATATTTGGCTTTTAAACCAACTTGAGAGGAGGAACCGTGGAGCCAAAGCACAAGCAAGTTTTCAATAGGTGTAACAAACCATTGACCACATTTTCACTCTCCAAGCCATCATTGAGGAGGCACGTTATTGTTCTTTGAAAATCTTATGTTCATTGATTGAATTTCTAAAGGCGTTTGACCATGTTCTAAGAGAGGCTTTATTCCAAAGTCTATGAAACATTGGCATATCTAAGACCTTGATGGTTTCTATCATGAGACTCAATGAGTTAGTCCTTTTTCACATTTGCACAAACCATGTCTTTTCAAATTTCATCACGATAATTGTGTCAAACAAGCTTTCTGTCACGGACCTACAATCTACCCAAAACAAATTCTTGCAAACTTGAGTATTCCCCAAGTTTCTTTCAACACTTTCATTCATGTGGCACTACCTTGCCTCAATTGTAAGGTCTTAGATATCCTACGCCTACTACAACCATATCATGCCTCTTCACTTATAGGAGACTTGCACTATGGCCCTTTTATGGCCATAGTGCAAGTCCAACCGGCTAGTATGGCCCTTTTTCGAATTTTTACCACATTTCCATACCCTGCGGGGAATTGTAATAAAATGACTTAATCATGTGATTTGTGTAAAATGATTAGCCATCCAAGGATTAGACACGATTACTTTACTCTAGAGTGTTTTTTTTTACTTGTTAATTATATTTTGGTCTTTAAGCGATCTATAATTTTAGAGTATTTTCACTCAATAACCTCCAAAGTTGGAGTAATTGTACTAGAATATATGACTTGGGGAGTGTTTTAAGTCTATACTCCTATGTATATAACCATGCTAATAATTATCCTAGAGTCTCATGGAAATGTGCTAAGTCCCCCTTGGGATGTTTTAATTTTTTCGGTTAATAAAAAATTTCTCATAAAACGGGATATTTTAATTGTAATTTGAGAATGTATTAAAAAAGTGGTACTAGGAGGCATTATATGCCTTGGTGGTGTTCATTTTTGGACCTAGAGTACCCACTTTACCTAAGTACCCACTTTTGTGAGTGAAATTAGTGATTTTTAATCACTTCAAATTAATTTTACTCACAAAAAATGGTCATAAAAGATAAATAAAAGAAAAAAATCAGCAATCATTAAATCAATGAAACATGTATGGGACATGTTTTCCTTGTTTATATATTCTACTCAAGTGGTGGCAAGTTGTTTCAAGTGGAAAGTGACTTAATTGGAAGAGATTTGTCATGAGCTGGACATCCAAAAAGGAAAGACACACTTTCTTATTTGGTCACGCTTTTTCTCTTTGGAAACATCTTCATCATCCTTGAGTTGAGCTGCCCTTCTAAATGGGAAACATTTCCTTTCACGTTTGGGGAAGGAAACATATTTCCCTTGCCTTAGAAACATCATGCTTTAATGCTTAAGATGACCCGACCTTGTGATGAGGAAACATCACGCTTTTTCTTGGAGATAACTCGCCATCCTTCTTGGGAAACATCACTCTCTCATGTTATATAAGAAATTCGACCTCTCCATTGTAAATTGGTTGGAGTTTGGGAGAAGGATTGAGGTTGTATACTATTGTAATACTTTCATTTGGAATAAAGAGACTTTGGAGGTCAAGAAGGTGTGTTATACATGTGTGTGGATGATTGATGTCATTTATGCTTAATCTATGAGGTAATACCTGCCTAATTTCTTCTTTTGATTTGTTAATTTGGCCTTTTGTAGGGTGTTATCACTCTATAGGATAGGATTTTATCTAGCTTGTTGTTAATTCTATTGTTCATTTATATTTGGAGGCTTTGATTTGTATGCATGTTATGGTTAACTAACATACTCTTCAAGTCTCTTTTGTAGGTGACACCAATTTTTGTAGGTGAGAACCTGTAAGATTTTAAAGCTTACAGGTTCTCATAGCTTGGAGTGGTGATGGAACTTGGTTGTTTCTTCACAACTTTAAGGATATGAAGACTCAGTCCCTCTTTAATTCATCTAAATACCTCATTGCCCAAGGATTCCAAGGCTTACAAGCTATTCTTTCTCTCTTTCTCAAAGAAATTATACTTTCCTTTTGGTTACTTCATTGCATGCAAATGTTAGGATCTAAAACTTAAATATAAATCTTTGCTATCTTACTTTGCATGCATATCTTAAGTTAGATCTAGTTTAATACTTTCAAGTTTTATCTAAAGTTTAGATCTAGCATAGGAAAAGGTCTCCTTTTAACAAGTTTTCTTCTAAAATTTTAAAGGTTAAAAAGTAGTCCTTTTTCAAGAGATTTCTTTGAATATTTGGAAAATCTAAGTGCCTTTAATTTTATCTTTTAGAACAGCAATCAAAGACCCTAAGGAGGCAATCTTTCTAGCTTGTTTTCCTTAGTTGTTTTTTGTACTTTTTCTTTATCATTTTACTTAGAATTTTTGGGTTTTACTGACATAAGTCCAAGACACTTCCAAAGTGTTTTTGGGTATATTTTATCATTGTTCTCTTGTTTTTTTTGTGCAGGTTTGCGAACATCCAAGGGGAAACTCTATCCGTTTTTTGTGGATTTGGACTTTTCGGGACCCTTGGGAGCACCCTCTTGATCAATGAAATCACTGGAAACTTTGTAAACACTTGTGACCCCCTTAATGAATGGTCACAAGTCATCCCAAAAAAGAGTTTTGTAATTTCATTAATAAAATTAGTGGGGCTTCAAGCTCCCAAACTTCATTCCCCCAGGGGGGAATGGTGTTTTGGTGATTGTCTCAATTCTTGCAATTTTAGCTTAGATTCAGTTTTCACATCTAAGTACAAGCTAAAATTAATATTATGATTCATCACAAAGAACTACAAATTTAGTTAGATTTCAATTTGGCAAATAAACCCGTCCCCTCAACTCCTCGCAAGAGGTTGGACACTTTGGACAGTAGATTAATTAGAAAACATTTACTTTTCAGTGTTTTATTTTTTGTTTAAAATAAACCTTCCCCTCAAATACAGGTGCATGTTCCTGAACCTTCTAGTTGTGAGCTTGCGTCGACCTTCTGGAAGTAAGTTTCAAATACAGCGGGTTGGTCAGTGCGGATTAGATTAACTAGGACAATCTTTAGGAGTTATTTATGGTATGGAAATGTAAGAGAATTTGTGTAAGAAATCTGATGGGAACTTTGAGATCTAGGTTCTCCTTGTCGGATATCCCACATTTTCTTGAGCTTGTGTGCAAAATCATAGGGATATTCTCCATGTTGAATATTCGGCAAGCTCAACCTCCATCCTAAAAAATATCATCTTGGAGGACACATTTAGACTAGTTTTATTTCCATGCAATAGCAATCATTTCTCACTAACTTACTTTAAAATTTTCAAAGGCAATATCACAAAGCACGCATTTCATACAACATTTCACGATCTCATTAAGGCACTGGTCTCATTATTTACACGTATCTTTGCTACAATTTCATATTTGCAAGAGTTTACTTTCATTCATTATATTTGTGATTATCTAATAATCTTGTGGTATATTACACACAGATAATTTGTATCCTTTATCACATTTTGTGCAAGTATTTCATGCATTGAATTTCTTGGTTGTCACAACTCTAGGTGCATCTCCTGTCATCCTGTTAAGCATGACTCTCTTTCCTTATTCTTTGTTGAAAGATATTTCCATGGTTTTGTAGTTGGTGTTAATTTATCCCAAGGTAATAAGACATTGCACACCTAATATCATATTAGTGTCTGGAATGTCCACCACATAGAAATCTTGTGTCAAGGTGTACCTGCCTAATGTCACTTCATCTGTGGAATATACCTGTCACAAGACATAATGCAGCCTCCTACTACCTCAACCAAAAATCTCTCAAAGTCTACTATGGGGATGCGTCTCCTCTCTACCATAGCATTATCAATGAAATTGTGAGAATATCCTCCATCAACTAACATTGTTGCTCTTTTCCCCTACACAACTACCTTCATCCAGAAAGTATTAAACTTAGGCACTCTGCTAATAGAAGCAATGATAACCTTCTTAAGTCTCGCATCATGGTTTGAAGGTACTTCACCATCCTGCACATGAAAGGTTTGTTCTCACTCCCTATGGCTCATCTGTATTTTATGGATGGCTCCACTCTCCTCATCATCTGATTCTTCCTCACTATCAAACACCACTTCAATATAGTGAGTATTTCCTTTTCCCATACACCAATGACCTGGCTACCACAGTTCTTTGCAAGTGAATCATAGTTGCTTCCTCCTTAACTCTCTACTTGTAGATTCATCCATCTTCCCCTTTCCCTTGTCAATATGTTTGGTGTCTCGCCCCCTTGTAATGATTAGAGGTCTAGGTGTAAACTTGCTTTTGTTGGCTTCTCCTACTAAATCTATGGTGTGCTCAATGGAATCCTGTAAGGTTACAGGATTGAAATCCTTAACCCATCCACGGACAAGTTTGGTCAACCCTTCTATATACATCATCAGTAATTTGGATTATGACATGTCAAGAACCATAAAAAACACTTTATGGAACTCCTCAATGAAGGCTTCAGTTGGCCCTGTCTGCTTAATCTGTGTGAGATCCCTAAAATGAAGCTTTGGATCCTCCCTGTCAAACCTATCAATGAGTCTCTGAGTGAAATCAATGTAAGAAGAGACATGCTCATGTCCCAATGTCGTCATCCCATGAAACCACTAGTCATGTGCCTTTCCCATCAAGTGCAAAGTTGCGAACTTGATGGCGTTTTCGTATTCCATAGAATTTAGTTGAAGGAAGGCATCTAGCTTCTGACCCACGCTTTGGTTGAGATTTGACCTTATCAATCGAAGGTTGGCATCTCCATTCCACCTGCTTTGCTCCCTAGCTCATTATCACCTCTATGATGATATTTGGATCTTCTTTTCATATTGATGTGGAAATATTGTTAGAAAAATAGGATCGCGGAGATATAAAATAAAAACAAATGAGGAAAAAAAACACAGAAGATACACAATACAATAGAGACATAGATATACGTGTTTCACCCAGTGTCAGCTACGTCCACTAGAGAATTTGACAGGTCCTTCCTTTTTATTATCCAACAAATGAAGGGATACAACCTACATCACACCCGTTGTAACTTCCTCTTCTTTTCTCTCACAGTATCCTCTCTCATAATACAATATTCACAATGATGCATAGCCACAATACATTTCCCTCATAAAAGAGTGTTTCCTTCTATGGAAAAAAACCCTGACACAACTTCTACCGTCAGATCTGGAATGGTCCAGATTTACTATGAAATTACAATATACATTTACAAAGAAATTTTTCCTTCGAGGGTCCGCTTGCCCTTGGACCCCCCAGCCGGGGGGATGAACCCCCCAAACCCCGCAAGGAGGTAAATCCCCCCCTGCAACCCCCCCATGTGGAGGGGTGTATAGTATTTCTTGGTGTACAGTCTTCATGGGGTGTAAACACGACTGAAAACAAATACATATGAAACAAGAAGATAATCAGGATCCACAACCAACAATATCCCACTTGGAGATTGATCACAACAACTCCACTATTGTTGTACCTGCTAGACTATAATCCACCTTGGACCTGGAAAATTTCTCATCTTCACCTGCATGCTTGAAGACCAACTGAAATTGAGCATGAACTCAGTGTCTCCCTGGTTACTCCCTTTGTTAACATGTCTACAGGATTCTGGCTAGTATGTATCATTTCCAACTTCAAATGTCCATCTTCTAAGACAGATCGTATGAAATGGTACCTGAGTTGTATATGCTTAGTATTTGAATGGAAGGTTGAGTTATTTGCAAGATGAATGGAACTCTCGCTATCACAGTACAACCTGGTATTCTCCTTCTTCTTTCACAATTCCTCCATAAACCTCTGTAACCAAATCATTTATTTACTAGCCTCTGTAGAAAAAACATACTATGCTTCCGTTGTTGAAAGTGCAACAACATTTTGTAGTTTTTAAATCCTTACATCTATTCCACCTATAGTAAAAACATACCCTATGGTGCTCCTCATGTTATCTTTATCACCTGCGATATTTGAATCAACATGTCCCTGTAGAACAGTGTCTGAACCTTCAAAACATAATGCATGAGTAGAAGTACCTCTCAAATACCTGAGAATACACTTTATTGCCTCCCAGTGTTCTTTACCTGGATTTTTCATATACCTGCTCAGAACTCCCACTGCATGTGCAATATCTGGTCTTGTGCAAACCATCACATACATCAAGCTACCAACTGCTGATGAATAAGGGACCCTGGACATGTATTCTATCTCCTCCTGTGTCTTGGGAAACATTTCCTTGGTTAATTTGAAATGGTTGGCCAAAGGTGTACTAACTAGTTTTTCATTATGCATTCTAAACCTCTCCAACACCTTCTCTATGTACTCACCCTCAGACAATGTCAATTTGCGATTTTTCCTGTCTCTTGTTATTCTCATACCAACGATTTTCTTTGCAGTACCCAAATCCTTCATCGCAATGAATTAGCTAATTTCTTCTTGAGAACATTTATATCATGCATATTAGAACCTGTAACAAGCATGTCATCTACATATAATAGAAAAATAATATAGCTTCCATTTTCTGGCCTTTTAAAATAAACACAGTGATCAAAATGGCATCTACTATAACCTTGTTTTGTCATAAACTTGTCAAAATTCAAATACCACTGCCTTGGAGCTTGATTTAATCCATACAAGCTCTTCTTCAACCTACATACCAAGTTTTCCTTCCCTTTGATCTCATACTCCTTGCACGCTCCATGATTGTCCTGTTCATCATTTCTCACAAACCATTTTCTTGTGGTGTTCCTAGAACTGTCTTCTCTCTACGAATCCCATGGTATGAACAGTAATCATCAAACTCTTTGTTGCAATATCCACCTCCATTGTCTTATCTGAGACACTTCAACCTTTTTCCTGTCTCATTCTCAACCAAAGATTTCCATTTCTTAATTTTATCATTTGAGCACTTTAAAGAATTATTAATATTAATTTAAAGATTCTATGCAATGTATATTCTAGTTTTTCTTTTTCATGTTTCTTTCCTTGAAACTAATCTTTTTAAAGACCTTCTCATTGAATATGACATCTCTACTCCTAATGATTTTGTTATTTTCATAATCCCATAAGCGATAACAAAAAATATTAACATTATATCCAATAAAGGTACACTTCTTGGATTTTACCTCAAGATTTGTTCTATTTTCTTTATCAATATGGACAAATGCTTCACAACCGAAAGTATTCAAAAAAGAATAGTCTACCCTTTTACATGTCCATGCCTCCTCTGGAATTATACCATCCAAATAGCTTGAAAGTCCTTTGTTTATTAAGTAAATAACAATATCTACAACATCTGCCTAGAAATGTAAGGGAAAACCAGCATGCAATCTCATGCTCCTTGCACCCTCCATGATTGTCATGTTCATCCTTTCTGGCAAACCATTTTCTTGTGGTGTTCCTAGAACTGTATTCTCTCTACGAATCCCATGGTATGAACAGTAATCATCAAACTCTCTATTGCAATATCCACCTCCATTGTCTTATCTAAGACACTTCAACCTTTTTCCTGCCTCATTCTCAACCAAAGATTTCCATTTCTTAATTTTATCATTTGAGCACCTTAAAGAATTATTAATATTAATCTAAAGATTCCATGCAATTTTAGGATTGACAATATTATTATAAAAATATTATATCGTTTTGCCTTAACTCTAAAATAGATAATTTTAGGGTTTCTCCTAAATAACCAACATCTTAGGTTTCCTTTTATTTAAACGATCTAATATTTATTGATTCTCCTCTCATCTTTTCTCCTTGGCTATGTGTTCTAAAGATGGAACCTCATATGCATTGAAAAGTGGACAATCAATCGATAATACTGTGAAATCTCCAAACACTTAAAACAATACTCACCACATAAATATTAATAAAAGGAAAAAGATCAAAACATATAATTTAAAATACCAAAAACATATAACTTAAATACGAAAAACACATATTTACAAATAATGTATGTAAACACAATAATTTTAAACAGAAAACATATAACTTACAAATGTGTAACAAATAATACTAAAAACATAAAATTTAAGGAAAATACTCAAAACATATAATTTAAAATACCAAAACATATAATTTAAGTACTGAAAACATATATTTACAAATGATGTATGTAAACGCAATAATTCTAAACATATAACTTACAAACTGTGCAACATATAATGCTAAAAATATATAATTTAAATAAAATGCTCAAAACATATAATTTAAAATACCATTTTATTTTATTTATGAACACTATCCTTTCAAGCATAATCCGGAGTAATTTCCCCCACTTGTATGTGTTATTTGTTTTCCACTACTCTCCATGTCTGGTCTTTGAAATTATGTGTCTGGTCCTAGAGAGTCCAGAGAGTTATTTGATACCCCTTAAATGTTAAAACTTAATAGTTAAGTAGATGCTAAAATTTAAAAGTTAAGTAACCTAAGTGGTATTTGTAAAAGTATTTCCAGTGACATTTGAAAAGGTAGCGCAATAATTTCTTAATCCTATGAAGTAAATGTGAAATAGTAAACAAAATTAGTAAATCCTACAACGAATAATGTGGCTCTCCTCTACTGATCAATGTCCCATGCTGATGAATGACGATTTCCTCTTCTAATCAATGCAACTCCCCTCTCCCGATCAACGTCCTCCTCAATGCCAGTGAGCCTAGGTATGTATCGTATCTTCATCTATGGGTTGGTTTCATTATGCAACAACATGCATATTTGAATGTCATTGTATTTTATTTACAAACACCACTATTTCAAGCACACGTGGGAGCAATTTCCCCACTTGTTTATTCCCACTCCATTGTGTCTCATCCCACTCATGTTGGTGTTAGGTCCTCAAAATTGTCTCATCCCACTCATGTTGATGTTAGGTCCTCAAAATTTCCCCACTCGTATGTACTATTTTTTTTAATATCCTCAAATTTTAGAATATTAAATTCTAAGTGAACTTTGAAATAAATTTATGTTTTTGGAAAATTCAAATTTGGAAATTATTTTCCATTTATGGAAAATCCGAATTTGGAATTTTTATTGTTGTAATAAATTATTTGATGAATGTTGGGCAAATATTTGACTTTCCCAACTATCCTCTTTTATTTTGACACATGTGTAAGACAAACTTTTAATAAATTAAATGCTGGAAGACAAATGGAACAACCAGGTTAAAAATAGTTGACCATGACTCCATGAGTGGGGAACAGGTTTGAGTTACCTCAAGGTTGATTTTTACAAGTGGAAAATGTGGAATTTGACCACTAGCAACCCCTAAAAATCAGGGATTTGTAAAGATGCGAATTTTTCAAGGAGGGAAGGAAAGACCTAGTCACAAGGATACATATAAAAACAACATATGGAGGAGGCAGGACGTTGCTTAGTATGTTGGGAAAAGAAACTATTTGTTGATATGAGCATTGTTAGTGTGAGGCAAAGGATTTTCTGATAAACTGTTTGTTGTTATGAGCACTGTTAGTGTGAGGCAAAGGATTTTCTGATTTGTGGATAGTGACTATAGCTAAGGAGGATCATTCAGTTTGCCCTTATGGACTCATGGTCAGGCTAGGGAGTGAACAGGGCAAGTGAACTTGGTTGTTATGTTCTATGGTTGGGTGGAACGTGGTTGTTCCATTTATATTCCAACATCAGGTTTCATATATGTATCTCAGCTTGTATTCTTTGTCAATGTTATATTTATGATTATCATTTGTTAGGAATATGATTGACTGTGTATACATAAATGAAATCAATTCTTAAGGGACTGCATGATCATGTTTTCCTATGGCTTATCATAGTTAAATAATACTGGAAATATTGGTTGTTTGAGATATGATGGTGGTATATATATATATATATATATATATATCAATTTGATAACATGTAAAAATAGATAAAAGAATAAAAGTATGAATATATCCTTTATATTATCTATTACCACAGAAAGATAGTGATTCAGTACACTACAAGTCTATTGTGAAAGTAGTTGTCACTTTCAAATGAATCTTGTTCAAAGTATTACAGTTGGAGTACCATAGACCAAAAATTCCATAATCTCTTATTGTAAACAGAGCTCTAAGAAAGTATACACAGAATTTTGTATGTAACCAAAGTCAATGCGCACATAGATCGATCAAGGAAGGACATGGAACTCAAATACCTTTCGAGGTAAGATGATCCCTTCATCCGATTACACCAACTTGCATAACCTACAAAGGAAGAAAAATGAGGATTAACCCCTAAGTACTTCAGACTTCGCGACTTCAGTGAAGTTTATGTGTGATAGAGAAGAAAGGGATGAAGCTCAAAGTTCTGAAGTCCCAAAGAGGATATACATCGTAGATCCGTGGGGAAGTGTTTATTGTTGGATTTGACCAAGGACGAATCAGAATCATAGGGTTAAGCCAAGAGCGGAAGGTAAGAAAGTTTGGGAGTTCGGCGTTTGGGAGAAATGGGGTATGCTAAGGTGAAATCTCTCGAAGCTCGAAGTCTTGAAGTGATGTAGCCTACTGACATCACTAACGATGACGTGGACACATGGGACATGTGCCCCGGGACATATGTCACCTGTTTGATTGAGCCGCGTGTCAGCTTCATGTGTCCTGCCACGTGGCGCTTTGGGTGGTGGCACACGGTAGTTAAACTTGGTGAAGAAGTTAGCTAGATTGAGGTTGCATTAATTTTGATCATGATCTATCAAGATCGATGGTTAGGAGGCATTTCGAGGATCAAAGTTGTGCGACAGATAATTCTACAGGGCAGTCCCACAATCCAAACCACGGTTTCCCAGAAAGGATACGTGTCAGTGTGGGGACAATTGTGGAACGATCGACATGTTACTCCAAAACTGCCAACCCATGTCCCCGTAATTTGAAAAGTACTAAAGTTGATGTGACGTTTTCAGTATTTATTAGTTCAAGCATGGAGACCGTGGGCCCCAGTGGATGCATGGCGCCTGATCCCAAGGTCTGGAGACTTGGTACTCCATAGGAATTGTGTTGCAGTTGTGTTGAGTCGAGAACTCCCGAAGGCCGGAATTAATCTCGACTGTTGATTGAGAGAAGGTACGTGGCAACGGATACCACAGTCCGGAGACTGAGCACTCTGGAAGGTTGGAGAGTATGGACAACCCAAAACTTTCAAAGCCTAGAGTTTCATAATAAATCCCAACCATCCGTTGTTGAGGAAGTCGTGGACCGTTGATCCACCACACTTCGCGAAGTTCACCAATTTTAGTGTCCGGGAGAAATAAGGAACGAAGTAGCAAGAGCTTCTAAAGTCGAAGTTTCGGATCCTCGAAACTCTCAAGGCTTGGGATAAGTACCTATCCGATAGCACCGTGTCATAGCCCATTGTTACATGCAATTGAGGGATGAAGAAAAGGGGCTAGTGCCCGAAAACTGTGTTAAAGAAGGGAAAAGGGGTTAGGAAGGAAGCCTGTGGGTTTCGTCTGGTTCGAACTTGCATCAAAAGAGGTACTGAAGACCTGGGGACTTTTTGATAGGGTCACCAAGTTCTTCAATACAAATAAGTGTGTGATTTATAATCCAATAACGACGCTATAATGAAATATAACAGTAAGAGACAAGTGGAATTTAAATCTCCTTCGAACTTTAAGAGGGATAATGACAAAGAAGTAAAATTGTTATGCATACATTAAAGGAATAAGATATATAATGGATTATCTCTATGTCACAAACAATGTTGGAGATTCAAGGGACTTTTATGACCTCTAACAAAAAAAAATTATTTGGGAAATTTGGGGTACATTACATATGGTATCAGAGCTGAAGGTTACAACACTTGGACCTCAGGGCAAGGCCAAATTAATTTAATTCTTTTATTTATGTTGAAGAAAAACTAACAAATATGTTTATTGTTACAACTAGAAAAATTGTTGGTATGTTGTGATAATGTCAGCACAAAATGAAGAAGAAATCAGACCTGAAGAGAATCCTAATGAAGGTCCTCCTAATGAACCATGGCATAACAGCGAAGGAAGCTCAACCACCTAGGTTTTAGAAACAATGAAGAACCTCATCGTGAAATTACAAGTGTTTAAAGCAGATAACGAAAAGATGAAAAAGGCTCGGGAAGACCAATTAGAAATAAATGAAATGTTGCTACACAGTATAGTAACCAAGAGGAGTCCAAAGAAAAATGACACAGAGGAAGAAGTCCACAAAAGTTCCTCTAAAAACTTTGGTCATGAAACAGAAAATGAGGATAGTTCTTTCGAAGACACACACATGACAGGAAACAAAACAACTACTGGAAGAAAAAGAAAACAAGTAGATCACCTGGAAGGTGAATTCAAGAAAATAAAATCGCCCACCTTTGACGGAGAATCAAGGACGAGTGAAGAGGCTGAAGAATGGCTACTAGATATAAATAAATACTTCCATATTTACAACTACTCTAGTAATATGAAAGTCAGAATGGCCATTTACAGATTGAAGGGAAAAGCAAGTATTTGATGGCAAGACCTGAAATTGGCTAAGGGATTGAAATAGAAACAAATGGAATGGTCATATTTTAAGAAATATTTCAAGAAGAAACATTTGTCAGAAAGCTATTACGAAAGAAAGACTAAGGAATTCTACGAGCTAAGACTCGGACAAATGACCATGGATGATCTGATAAATAAATTTCTAGAACTATTGAGATTTGTACCATACATCAAGGAAGACAAAATAAAGATACAATGATTTTTTAAGCTGTCTACCACAGTCGTACAAAGACATAATTGAATTTGACAATCCCAAGACTTTAAATGAAGTGTTTAGAAAGGCTCAGATATGTTGCGATCAGTACAAACAGAGGTCTGAAATTCCCAAGGCATGGAAAGGCAAGAAACATGACATAATGAATCAGCGAAAGAAAGGGTTCCAACCAGCCCCTTTCCGGAATATGGAAAAAAGTTTCCAAAAGAAGGATTATCATTCCAACACCCAGAGTGCTCAAGAGGGAGGTAGACCAGTTAACCTGGGAGTCAAGAAAGTTGGGGACAACCCCAGAGAACCATTAAAGTGTTGGGAATGTGGAGAACCTCACTTGGGAGAAATTGTCCACACTTAATTTCCATGGCAAGAACTTCAGTCCATAACCTACAAGAAGCTTCGATAGTAGGAGATATGGGCATAAGTGTACACAAAATTAATGCATCTATGGATGGAAGACAAGTTGATCATCAATCTATTATCGTGGAGGTTGAAGGTAAAATTCATTATAACTGCATTTCCATATTAATTGACCCAGGAGCTAGTCTGAGTTATGTTACTCATGGTTTAGTTGAATTAAACAAGCTCAAGAAAGTAAAGGATGTTAAGTCTTGGTTAGTACAGTTAACAAAAGGGACCAAGAGAAAGGTAACAGATTTGATTCCTGAATGTGAACTTAGCATAGACGGTCAAAGTACAAAGTTAGATTTGAACATTTTACCTTTGGGATCTTACGATTTAAGCATTGGAATTGACTGGTTAGAGAAACATAAAGTAATATTAAATTATTACGAAAAGTCACTTATTTACAGAGACGAAAACAACACAGTTAGGACGATACAAGGGATCAGAAAACTAGTTTCAGTTAGGAATATATCAACCATGCAGTTTAAGAAATGTATGAACAAAGGTTGCCAAGTTCATGATGTTCAAGTAACTAATCTATTAGAAAAGGAAAACAAACCCATTTTAGAGGAATTTGCAGTCCTGCATGGGTTTAGAGATGTATTTGTGGACAAAATACCAGAACTACCTCTAAGAAGAGAGATAGATTTCTCTATCGATCTACTACCTAGATCTGCCCCGATATCTAAGGCACCTTATAGAATGAGTCTACCTGAATTAACAGAATTGAAAATTTAGCTGCAAGAACTATTAGATAAAGAATATATCAGACCAAGTGTCTCACCTTGGGGAGCACCAGTTATCGTCGTTAAAAATAAAGATGGCACCTTGAGACTGTGCATTGACTATCGAAAACTAAATAAGATGACGATCAAGAATAAGTATCCTTTACCCGGAATTAACGACCTGTTTGACCAAGTTGGAGGAGCAAGAATCTTCTCTAAGTTAGATTTAAGGTATGGTTATCACCAAGTCAGAATAAAAGATGAAGATATAAATAAAACAACATTTAGAACACGATACAGACACTATGAGTTTGTTGTAATTATGTTTGGTCTTACTAATGCACCAGCAACCTTTATGTGTTTGATGAATAATATATTCAGTCAATATCTGGATAAATTTTTGTTGGTGTTTATTGATGATATTTTAGTTTACTCGAAAACAAAAGAAGAACATGAAGAACATCTGAAAATAGTATTGCAGACCTTAATGAAACATAAGTTGTATGCAAAGTTTGATAAGTGCGACTTCTACCAAATAAAGATATAGTACCTAGGACACATGATATCCGAAGATGGTATTGCAATTGATCCAGAAAAGATAAAATCCATTATGGAATGGTCTATCCCTAAGGATGTAGCAGACATCAGATCATTCATGGGAATTACCGGTTATTACCGAATATTTATCGAAGGATTTTATAAGATCGTGTATCCAATTACATCCCTACAGAAAAAGGGAATAAGATTTACTTGGACACAAAAGTGTCAGGACAACTTTGATAAATTAAAAGTATTGTTAACTACAACACCTATCCTAAGGGTAGTGGATCCCGATAAAGATTTTATAGTTTGCGTGGATGCAAGCAAAGAAGGCTTGGGAGGGGTCCTAACACAATATGGACACGTCATCTGTTACGAATCCCATAAACTGAAAGAACATGAACGGAATTACGTTACACATGACTTGGAATTAGCAGTTGTAATTCATGCTCTGAAAATATGGTGACATTATTTAATGGGGATAAGGTTTCTACTACTAACCGACAACAGTGGTGTAAAGTGTTTATTCAGTCAACCAGATCTCAATGCAAGGCAAGGGAGATGGATAGCCTTTTTAAGTGAATTTGATTTCGAAGTACGACACATCAAAGGTAAATAAAACAAAGTTGTAGATGCTCTAATTCGAAGGAATAACGGACTTTATGAGATAAGTGTTAGCAAAGAAGAAAACGGCATCGAACAAAGAATAAAATATGAAAGAAGTAATGACGAAAAGTAGATCAAAACAACAACATAATTGCAAAAATGCAGAAAAATTGACCAAAACAAATCTAAGTTTAGATAAAAATGGACTGCTAAGGTTAAAAAACGGTTGTATGTACCTAATTCTACTGATTTAAAATCAACAATTCTTGACGAATTGCACAAAATGTCGTATTTTGGTCATCCATGATACCAAAAAATGATAATAGCCTTAAGAAAATGGTTTTATTGGCCTAACATGAAGAGTGAAACAGTTGAATATTTATCTAAATGCTTAGATTGTCAACAAGTAAAGGTTGAACATCAACATCCAACCAGTCTTCTACAACCTCTACCTATACCAAAATGGAAGTGGGAGATTATCTCGTTGGAATTCATCACATGTTTGCCTAAGACTCAAAAGAAAAATGACTCGATTATGGTAGTGATTGATAAACTTAGCAAATATGCACATTTTATACCTGTGAAATCTACTTATAAAGAAATTAATATTGCTGAAATTTTTATGAAAGAAATATTTAGATTGCATGGAATTCCTAAGATGGTGATCTCCGATAGAGATGTCAAATTTACGTCAAAGTTTTGGAAGGAATTGTTTGCAGGATGGGATACTAACCTGAATTTCAGCACAAGCTACCATCCACAAACGGATGGGAAAACCAAACGAACAAATCATATTGTGGAAGACATATTACGAATGTACGTAAGAACAAAACCAACTAAGTGGGAGGAGTACCTACACTTAGTTTAATTTGCTTACAATAATGGCTATCAGACATCAACCAAGATGAGTCCCTTCGAAGTATTATATGGAAGGAAATGCACAACCCCTATTAGCTGGGATAATCCAGTTGACAGGCTTATGATGGGACTGAAAATGCTCCAGGAAATGGAGAAAATGGTAAAAAGGGTACAACAGAATTTAAAGGAGGCCCAAAACCGACAGAAAAGCTACGCAGATTTAAAAAGGAGACACCAAGAATTTTAAATTGGGGACCATGTATATCTGAAAGTCAAAGCAAGGAGGAGCTCTCTAAAGCTAGGAAATTGTTCAAATTTGGTGCCCAGGTTTTGTGGCCCCTTCGAGATTTTAACTCGAATCGGACTCGTGGCGTATCAACTAGCACTTCCTGCAAACTTAAAAGTTCATAATGTTTTTCATGTTTCCTTATTAAAAAGGTATGTTCATAATCCTACTCAAATCATTGATTAGTACATGGTGCAGATGGAACCAGAAGGCGAGTTCCAAGCGCAATCTCTGCGCATTCTAGATAGGAAAGAAACAGTACTACGGAACAGAGCCATCACCCAGGTAAAAGTGCAAAGGAAACACTTTATCCCTGAGGAGGCCACTTGGGAATTGGAGGAAGATTTGTTGAAATCTTATACAACCCTATTCCGAGAGAGGAATGAACACTGACGACAGTGTTGTACTTAAGGGGGAGAGGATGTAATATCCTCAAATTTTAGTATATTAAATTTTAAGTGAACTTTGAAATAAATTTATGTTTTTGGAAAATTCGGATTTGGAAATTATTTGCCATTTATGGCAAATCCGAATTTGGAATTTTTATTGTTGTAATTAATTATTTGATGACTGTTGGGAAAATATTTGACTTTCCCAACTATCCTCTTTTATTTTGACACATGTGTAAGACAAACTTTTAATAAATTAAATGTTGGAAGGCAAATGGAACAACCAAGTTAAAAATAGTTGGCCATGACTCCATGAGTGGGGAACAGGTTTGAGTTACCTCAAGGCTGATTTTTACAAGTGGAAAATGTGGAATTTGACCACTAGCAGCCCCTAAAAATTAGGGATTTGTAAAACTGTGAATTTCTCAAGGAGGGAAGGAAAGACCTAGGCACAAGGATGCATATAAAAACAACATTTGGGAGGTGGGACGTTGCTTAGTATGTTGGAAAAAGAAAATATTTGTTAATATGAGCACTGTTAGTGTGAGGCAAAGGATTTTATGATAAAATGTTTGTTGTTATGAGCATTGTTAGTGTGAGGCAAAGGATTTTCTGATTTTTGGATGGTGACTATAGCTAAGGAGGATCATTCAGTTTTCCCTTATGGACTCATGGTCAGGCTAGGGGGTGAACAGGGAAAGTTAACTTGGTTGTTTTGTTCTATGGTTGGGTGGAACGTGGTCGTTTCATTTGTATTCCAGCATCAGGTTTCGGATATGTATCTCAGCTTGTATTATTTGTCAATGTTATATTTATGATTATCATTTGTTAGGAATATGATTGACTGTGTATACATAAATGAAATCAATTCTTAAGGGACTGTATGATCATGTTTTCCTATGGCTTATCATAGTT
>JZKD02S1488719.1:1640-18068 GCA_000966675.3 Picea glauca | reverse complement strand
AGATAAAAAAAAAAAAAAAAAAATTATAATTTTGAAGTGAGATGCAAAATGACAAAAGAACTTTATTAATTAAATCTACCAAATGAATTTGTGAAAATGAGAAACCAACCAAGATATTATTTGATGAAGTATTGAACCCATTATTCAGAATAGTCAAACTTGCTATTAAGCAAAAGACGAAAACATAATCATAATTTAAACGAAAGTAAACAGTTGATAAAAATTATTGTTTTCATTTAAATTAATATTTCTATGCTCGTCTCTCCTTCATTCAAAATTGATCAAATGTGAACAAATGTCATAGAAAAGATGTGTCACAATAAGATTTCTTCCTGTAAAATCATTGTTATTAATCCATGTCTTCAACCAAGCCATTCTTGTAGTAGCTAAATTCAATAAGGAAGAGGTAATAACAAACTCCCAAATTATGAAGCTCGTCCATTAACATCAAAACTATGTAGAAAGAAAAACGAAATGGCATTTGAATTTCATGAAATTCAAACCAAACAAAAGAAAAAAATATAAACTCAAATCAACCTCGAAACAAAGAAAACCAATACCAATCCAATCAAGTAAAAAAGAAACAAACGAATAATCCAAGTAAAATTTAGAGGGACCCTAGATTTTGATTAAAGAAAAAGAAGGGGGTTGTTGCAGGCAGCCAACAGAAGGGTATCTTTAACTTCACCTGGAAAATGCCTTATAAGTCGTGAGAAAAGAATGGTAAATGCCTTATAAGCTTCCATTTACCTTCATCAATTAGATTATTGAATCCAAGCAAGCTCTGAAGAAGTTTTCTCTACAAACCAACTAGAGAGATTTCTCCACTTTTAACTACATTTCTAACAATAGCTAAAAGGTAAGATGTACGATAATATAAACACTTCTGATTGAAGTGTTTTTTTGCCAACGTTGTCTTTCCTATTCCACCTAACCCTACAATCCCCATGACCTTAGGTTTATCTTTAGGCAATTGCAATAAGAAATATTTGAAATCTTTCAACTTCTCATTCAAACCATTTGGATATTTGGCCACAAAGAGCCCTTCTTTTTTAACCTTTTTCAACAAACATTCAACGACCTTATCTAGCAGCTCCCCATGGTCCCTGGTTATTCATAGGGAAATAAATACAACTAGTAAGAAACAAGTATCCATCTATATATATTAAAATATCCAACATAACGTAATACAATACTGGGAGTTTTGAGTTCTCACCCATTACAAACGTCCAGCTCAAAACCACTTTTTTTTTAAACACTAGCAAGAGCCTTTCTCCAGTTTTCCATGGTGTTGGAGTTGTGTTGTGGTTTCTCTTCGTTTCATAGTAACGCATCATTTTATTTTGTACATTCCATAAGGCGCTATTGAGAAATGTGAGAGTAAATATTATTATGCACAAGTAGAAAAGTTGCTAGAGATCTCAATTAAACAAAGAAATAGAGTACATATTAATGCACAAACAAATCTTAAGATAGACGAACTACCTTTATCTTATGGCTAAGAAAATAACTCAACTTCACACCAATCGAGGAATCATCTAGTTGGATGTGAGTGATTCACTCCAACTAATTTCAACAACTTCATAAAGACTAGGAACAGAGCTTAACAAGCACCCCAACACCCCCCCATAAGCGAAACTTAGGGAGGAACAAAAAATAACAATGATGGGTCCAGAAAATAAGGCCTAATAAGGTACCCATGTGCAAACTCTCATAAACAATGAAAAGAGAGAAAAAAAAAACCCGTAGAAGAAAACTCCACTCCAAAAGAGAGAGAAATCCCACTGTTGAAAATGGCACTGGAGTTGAAGCTGAAGTAGATCCCATAAAGATGCATTGAAAAGCAAGAGCATGAGGCCTACGAAGGTTGAAAGCTTCAATTAGGAAGTATGACCAAAAATCTAAAGAAGAGGGTCAATTAACCTCAAAGAACATGGTTGAATTCTGATGCGGAAGAGGTTTGGTTGCAGAGGAACAAGAATGGAAAACATTGACAACTCACATAAATTCTTTATAAAGATAGGTGTCGGTGAGGAACCAGAACAAGGGCTTCGAATAGAATAAAACACCATCAAGCATCGAAAGATCAATGAGGCTGAAAAATCCAAACATGAAGCATGACCAAAACTCTAAAGAGGAGGGCCAAGAAGCCCAAGTTGTCAACACCATCAAAAATCCATGTGGAAATCCAGATTTCAAGCTTCTCGGGAAAAGGGACTAATTCTCTGAGATGAGTCCTGGCGTGGAAATCCGGATGAGGTACTCATGTACTATTGACAAAAACATCATAAAATGAGTGTCCTTATGGACCCCAATCCATCTCATTGGAGTGCATGGGTTGCTAGTCGTTGCAACCACTGAGTCAAAATAGGAATGGTGCTCAATACGAGGCTCACTCTTGAAAATAGTTGATGTGGAACAAAAATGGTGAAGCATGAAGAACCACCCAATGAATCATTGCACAACATCCCCCCACAATGTTGAATTAAGTGGAAAAGATGATGGAAATGGATGTCACAATTGATGACTAAAGTATGGAGTATGAGTTAAAGGAAACAAAGATGAAAAACAACCTAAGCAAGAAACACTCCAAAGTGGTGAAGCTCCAAGACACTGCGAAACAAAGTAGTACATGGAGACAAATGTTTGTTTACACTCCTAAAACTATCCTCACGAGTGGAACATAATCCACTACTCAAAGGTGTAGAAAGAAAGGTGCCATAAAATTCATCATAGACAACAATCCTTGATATGGATCCTGGAAAACAAGGACATCTTAGGTACCCATTTACAACTGAGGAATAAATGCTCTTAATTTATCTATCTCTTAAAAAAACAATCATTTCAAATAGACATTAAAGGTGTCGTACAACCAACAGCTGGAAAGAGAACAAAATGATCTTTTCAACACCTCAAACAAGACATAAAATGGATACTTGTAAAAGATATGGAGAAAACTTGGCCAATAACCTCTAGAATATAAGAAATTGGCAAAATAAACCATTGGACAAAGAACCTGCAAAATACAAAAACTCCTTCACATGAAAATACAAAGGGGAATAGATCCTTGGTTTCCTCATTAATAAACAACCAATGAATCAATGCAATAAGCCACCCACAAGAGTCAAAATCAAGATATATAACTCTCTAGACACAAGTAAGAAAAATGTCTGCCAAATTGTGCAAATCGAGGTGCCTTCGATCCACCTGGAAAGCACGGATATCTAAACACCAACTATTGATAATAGATAAGAGCCATAAGCAAACAACTACCTCTACAAAAAGGATGAAATCATTGTTGAGAGCAATATCATGTGCAACTGCAAGTGTATGGTTAATCCTAAGGAGAACAGATGCAACAATATTGTTTACCATTTCTTTGGACAAAATCAATCCATGCGCTAGGAAGAAGTAGCTTGTGGATATATTATGATCGAGATGTCACTAGAGAAGAAGTGAAATAGAACCCTTGGATGATGCATCTGTGGTCTCAACAACTAACATTACATAATTCTGGCTTAAGTTTGGGCTCGACATGCAATGTCAATAATAGAAACTCCTCCAAGGGATCTAACCTGGAACCAACATATTGCAACCATACAGCTTCCCAATAGAGAAATTGTGGCACCAACTTAGAAAATCGACCCTTGAACAGTCAGACAAATAGGAAACTATGACCAACATGGCATCTATCCCACTAAACAAAAGAGGGACAGGCTAACGCCATTCAGCATGGTTGGATGTGACAGTCATATTATTGTTGTTATAGATCATGGAATTTAGGACAAGAATGCCCCCGTTAAAGTGGATTAGAGGTTTCTCCCTCTGCCCATGAATTGACATGCCCAATTCACTTGAATGGTCGCGATAAAACACAGAAAGTGGAGAACAGGCACTGACACCCTCATAATCATCGCCACACTCTCCATGAAATCGTTGGACAAAGAAATCGAGCGAAAATACAGGTACGACTTTGTGGAATGAAAGCATCTGACCTAGAAAGGGGAATGGGCATAAATCCAAATGGAAAAAAGGCACGATCTAGATCCATATCCATCTACCATGTGCAGGAAATATTGATCTACAAATATGGGTAGATCTCTACACTGGCCTCCCAGCAGGAATGTATTCCAAGGTCATTACGCTTAGAAAAGGAGATCTCGATCTCAATGCAATGGAGAAAAAAAATGACGCCTCACCAACACTGTCATGACCACGACCAAGTAAACGCAAAGCATCGTCATGGATGAGTGATTAAATGATGAGATGGATGCCATGATCCCACACATGTAATCACCAACTGATTAGCCAAACTGCATGCAACCAACCCATCATTAGTTACAATGTGAGTCACCATTGTTTCTGAGAAGTCACGTATCCAATTATGAGAATTCTCACAGGCGAACGTGTTAATAGCAAAGAGCATTCCCACGGATGAATTTGAGGTAAATAATGTCGATCACCATGGTCGTGATCCAATTTCCCTGTAAATCTTGATAGAAGCTTCATTTGGTGGAAAGAAAAAAATGCTCCCGAAAACTCCATTTCCAAAAATGAAAACGGCTGCGAGGGAGTCGCGTGCCCTACAAAAGAGAGCAAGGTCAAAGGGGTTGGCCCAAGGCATATATAATAGGAACAAATCCCACTGAGACGATCGTAGGCCGCGTGATGTCATTCAATCGACCACTTGCATCAACGACCTTTCAAAATTCATATGAACTGTGTATTCAGCAAAAAAACACGTCTTGATAAAAAGAATAAGGCTTCGTCTCTAGATGAAAGGTGGAAACAATGATTGTGATGGATCGGACTCCAAAATAGATTGATGCACAAACAAATGTTTCCATAGAAAAAACATAGAGACACACAAACACACTACTCTCACATACAAGAATTTATCCTCTGCATACCTGGGCCTCCCGTGAAAGAGTTAACCCTAGTTCTACTCTGATACTATATTGGGAAATGTGAGAGTAGATATTATTATGCACAAACAAAAAAAATTGTGAAAAATCTTGAAATTAAACAAAGAAATAGAGTACATATTAATACACAAACAAATCTCAAGATAGAAGATCTAACTTAATCTTTTGGTTGAGAAAATATCTCAACGTCACACCAATCTAGAAAGCATCTAGTTGGATGTAAGAGATTCACTCCAACTAAATTCAACAACTTTCTAAAGACTAGAAACAACTACATGAGCTTAAAAAGCACACCAATAGGTGTCAGCGTACAATCCATCTTTTCCCTCCATCCACCAAATATCAGTAGGTTTGACCTTATAGAAGACTGGAACGATGGGATTCTTTGATTCCAACATGTCGATAAGTTCATCGAGACACCGACTAGAATGTGAATAACCGAGAGAAAAGATAACTACATGGACAACGACGATTGCAATAGCATCTTTTATCTGAGCAACGTTCTTGGTAGTCTAGAAAGGCTTGCACACCATGTAAACGAAGGCGGCGGTAGAGACAGTTGGAAAAGGTCTTATTGACATCAGAACTGTGATGGTTTATAAACACAATGTGCCTCTAATTTTTTATAATGTTCTCATTAGTATCAGCAACGGTGATGGTTTCATTGTGAAACAACATGCACATTTAAAGGTCATTGTATTTTATTTATGAACACTAATGTTGCAAAAACCTACATCAATAATTTCTCCACTCATATGCATTGTTTTTTCCCACTCCTCTTTGTGTCATCCCACTCTTATTCATATTAGGTACTCAAAATTTCCCCACTGCTATGCACTATTTTTTCCCCTTGTCAGGTCATTAAACATTATCACACCATGCAAAGAGTTATTTCATACCTCTTAAATGTTAAAAGTTAATGGTTAAGTAAATGTTAAAAATTAAAGGTCTGGTGTTTAAAAAGCAAGTTATTGGTCAAGTAAATGTTAAAAATTAAAGGTTAAGTAATATAAGTGATATTTGTAAAAGTATTCTTAATGATGTTTAAAAAGCAAGTGCATTAATTAAATAATCCTATAGCACTAATTTTATAATCCTATTAAGTAAATGTGAAATAGTAAACAAGTTCATAAATGAAGTTAATGTTTAAAATCCCATATGCCAACATCTTTAATTCATTCTCATAAAAAGTAATTTTATAATCTTATTAAGTAAATGTGAAATAGTAAACAAGTTCATAAATGAAGTTAATGTTCAAAATCCCTCAAATGACAAAAATATGCCAACATCTTTAATTCATGCTCATAAGATTCAGGTTTCTAATTAAAAAATTGAATATTCAACCAATTTTCAATACGAGATGAACACCTCTATGAATTATTCAATTCCACCCATGATAGATCTGAACTTAAGATGAATCTATAGTAATGTTATTACAATTGTTTTGTTACCAATAAATTTCATTACAACCATAAAAAATAAAATAATATAAATGTTTTAAAATGTTTAACCAAATCACATTAAAAACAAAGTATTTAACAAGTAACATTAAACATATCAAGAAAAAATAAAAATGTTTTAAAATACCATGTCCACCATCAACATTGAAAATATTGAAAGATAAGGTTTTCAGTAACATTAAAAATATCAAGAAAAAATAAAAATGTTTTAAAATACCATGTCCACCATCAACATTGAAAATATTGAAAGATAAGGCTTTCTTTGTTCTAGTGTCATACCATGATGATATGGATGTTTGTTTATTAATTACTAAACACAATATTTTTTTATGTTTATATTAAATAATTGTAATTTCTAAAATTTTATAAATCAATATATATTTAAATGTTTTTTATTTTTTTATTAGTGTCATACCATGATGATATGGATGTGTGTTTGTTAATTACTAAAAGCATTATATTTTCTTATATCTATATTAAATAATTGTAATTTTTAAAATTTTATAAATTTTATTAAACAGTTTTATTTTTATTTTATTTCATATTTCTATATTAATTAATTATAAATGGGCAGATTTAATAGGGGTTTAGTGTTTAATGTGTTTTCTATGGACAGGATTAAATATGGCTGGAATATTCTTAGTAGTCACACAAAATAAATGGGTAAGTGATTAACAAAAATTAAAATATTAACACGAGATAAATGAAGCTCAACCATTTATTTGTTAATCAATAATAAAATTTAATATATTCTTTTATTTGTTAATCAATAATAAAATTTAATATATTCTTTTAAGGATTACTTTCATCTTATCAACCTTTCGAGTTCACCAACAACTAATATTTGGCTGCTGTGCTAGTTTTTAAAAATTTATACATCTATATATATGCACTTCTAAAATCTATATATATGCACTTCTAAAATGTTCGAAGTTCTGAGTTTACTAAAATTTACTCATTGTTTTTCAAAACACATAGGAGTATCACTGTTTCGAGATTCATGATAGTAAAAATATAATGCGGGCATTCTAACAAATAATAACTGCAGATAATCATAAATATTAGAGAGAAGATCATGTTTCCATGATTCTCCTATCCAGACTGATGATTAACTCTAGTAAGTGCAAAAACTATGTTCTTCAGCTTTGATTTTCAAATGTAGAACATCCCTTCCTTCAATCGCTGGGGCAGCTGTTCCAGTACTTTCGCATCCCACTGCAAACAAGGACAGTCCGAGGCATCCAACTTCTCCAACAACTTCAAATGTTCGACACCTTCGAGCTCTTCCATATCGCTGCATCCATGAACATCCAGTAGTTTAAGCTTTGTCAGCTGCCCCAACCCCCGTATTCTCTTCAGCTTTTTACATACAGATGCCCGCAACTCCTCCAGAGATACCAATGTTTCAATTCAATACCTGCCAGTTATTCCACTTTTCTCCACCCGCTAATGTTTAGCATTTGAAGTTTGGCAAGGCCACAAAGCCCATCTATCCAAATTAGGACAAGAAATAATGTTCAGCTGTATGAGCGTCCTTGGCAATGTTCCAACCTCAAGCAGACCATGACCAGATTTGACTTTCAACACGGTCAACAGTGCGAGGGAATCCAGCAAACATTTCAATCTCGGGCAATCCACCAGACTCAATTCCTTCAAATTCCTTAGGTCGCTGAGCGAAGCCGGCAGCATTTTCAACTAAGAGCTTTCTAGTTCCAGAACTTCCAAATTGGAGAGGTTTTCAATCGTACTAGGTAATTCTGTTATATGTAATTCTTGCAGGGACCGTGGAAGTTGGAGAGGCAATAATTGGACTTTCCCACAACTCCGCCCATGGTTCATTATCTCCGTCCTCCCCGTCTCCTTCCTCTCCCTCTCCGCTCTCCACGCCTCCCACTCCCTCCCCTTCTCCTCCACCCACTCCCTCTCCGCCCACTCCGGCCACCCCGCCGCCCACTCCCTCACCGCCGCCCACTCCTCGAACGAATTTGGAAGCCTCTCCAAACTGCGGGAGAACGACAGATTGAGGTGTTCGAGGTTTCTCAAATTGCCAATGGAATCCGGCAGTTACTTCATTTTCCAAGCATTTATTAACGCAAAACGCTTCATAGACTACAGCTGATAAAATTCCTCTGGCAATGATCTCATATTATTATCGTCGGGTAAACTGATGTGAATCTGTTCGAGGTGCCTCAGCTTCCCAATGGACTTGGGAATCTTTGAAAAGGGAGCCCAAATCTCTAACTCCAGCAGCTGCAAAGGTGCCTGCAAAACATTCACGTGTTTTAACTATAATAAAGACGCGGATACTTCGAAACCCCTGAAATTCATTGGAAACCCTATATCTATAGTGAACACACAAACTTTAACTCAACAAATTTCTTATTTACCTGGGCTTTGCCTTGCCACAGTATTTTCAATGCGCCCCCGACTACGTGTAAAACTCTTAAATTCTCCATAGGAATCAAAAGGCAGCGAAGAGTAGCCACACTTGTACCAGCGAAGCCATCTCAGATTTGGTAAACCCGCCGTCCTCGAAATGCGTTCCAATAGATGATCTTCGGTAACAAGAAGTTGCAAGTTGGACATAGTAAAACCAGGATAAAGAGGATTGTGCTGTCTTTTGCAAAGTTTCATCGCGCGGTTCCCCAACAGCTCATGAATCCTCCGTTTGAACCATGACATATCTGACCGCAATGATGCATAATACTTGACCTCGTCAATTCCAACATCTGCACTAGGAACCATCCTAATTCCGCGCACATTGTAATTCTGTAAATACAATCAAGAATTGAAACATCGTGCTTCTTTTAAAACATTTAAGAATTAAAACATCGTGATTCTGTAAAAACAGTCAAGAATTGAAATATTGTGTTTCTTTGAAAACATGGAAGAATTTAAACATCGGACACAGATTTCTATTGGTTAATGTCGAATAAACCCTCAAAAGGCTTGAATGACTGAAGCACTTACAGATGATTGCTTTAACGGCGCAATGTCCACTCTCTCCGTCCAATCCAACAAACGAGGAATGCGGAGTCCTGATTTCTCAGCCATCTCTCTTCCCAATTCTTTTAGGTGATCGTGCATATGTATACAATTTTCACCGTCCACCTCCACGAGAGATTTGTTCTCTACATTTTGAAAGCCTTTCGAACCTGAATTGTCCCACATTTTTATGGCTGTATCCCTCTTTTCTCCTATGAGAAAGCAAGCAATATCTAAAAATATGTGTTTCTCCTCTTCAACGAGTGAGTCATAACTAATTCTAACTGTTTGTTGTATATCAGGAAGTACATGAAGTTTGTTCAATTGGGCTTCCCAGTAAGATGCGTTGCTGTGTCCGCAAAAACGTGCCCCTAACACTTTCAAAGATATAGGCAATCCATTGCAAACACTCAGAATTTTATTTACCAGATCTTGAAAATCAGGGAGTGGACGAGGATGGCAGAAAGCATAGCGGCAGAAGAGCTCTGTGGAGTATTTTGTATTAAGGCCACTTAACTTATAAATCGATGAATCTCGTATTCCTGACCTTACAAGAATATCCTTGTCCCCGGATGTAATCAAGATTAAGCAATTTGAGGGAAGGGTATCTTTAACTTCACCTGGTAAAAGTGCATGCAGCTGATTCACATGATCTACGTCATCCAAAATTAGTAAGACGTGAGAAAACAATGTGAAACGCGTTCTAAGCTCCTCTATACCTTCGTCAATACTGTCTATCAGTATATCGATTCCAAACAAGCTGTGAAGAAGTTTTCTCTGCAAACCAACTAAAGAGTTTTCTCTTCTTTTAGCGGCATTTCTAACATCAGATAAAAAGAGGAATTTACGGTAACAAGAACGCTTCCGATTGAAGTGTTCTTTGGCTAGCGTTGTCTTTCATATTCCACCTAACCCAACAATCCCCGCGACCTTAGGTTTTCCTTTAGGCATTTGCGATAAGAAATCATCGAAATGTTTCAGCTTCTCATCCAAGCCAGGATATAAGGCCACACAGAACCCTTCCTTTTTTACCTTTTTTCAACAAAAGTGCAACGATCTTTTCTAGCAGCTCCCTCTCGTCCCTGGTTATTCACAGGAAATAAATACAACTAGTAAGAAACAAACATCCATATCTCTCTCTCTATATATATATATTAAAATATCCAACGTAAAGTAATACAATACCGGGAGTGTTGAGTTCTCACCCATTACAAGCGTCCAGCTCAAAACCACTTATTTCTGAAACACTAGCAAGAGCGTTTCTCCAATCTTAAATAGTGTTGGAGTTGTATCGTGGCTTCTCTTGGTGAGTTTCAGGGTCATACGTCGTCTTCTTTTCGAGCTAGGCGTGAGCGTACACTCCAACCTTGCCCTCCGTCCACCGAAGATCAGCCGGTCTGACCTTATAGAAGACAGGAATGATGGGAGTCTTCGATTCCAACATGTCGATAAGCTCATCGAGACACCAGCTAGAATCCCCATAACCACGAGAGAAAATAACTACATGGACAGCGGCGGTTGTGATAGCATCTTTAATTTGAGAGACTTATGTTTTCTCCCTCTTGCATTTCTTGGTAGTCTAGAAAGGCTCGCACACCATGTAAACGAAGGCGGCGGTACAGATGGCTGGCAAAGGTCTTCTTGACATCGGGGCCGCGATGGTTTATAAAGACATCGTGCCCCTAATTTTTGTTGCTGTTCTCATTGGTATCAGCAGCGGTGGAGGTGGAGGCCTCAAAGTCATTAGCAGATGGGGGATAATAGGGAGGAGCCTGACTTTCACATTCACTTTCAATTTCAATCTCAGAGCGTTTTGGGGGCCAATGAAGATGCAGGTGATGGGTATGCCATTGCTAATTGGAGCATGCAAATAGAAATTAGAAGCTTTAGGCGGTCCAATCGGCAAATTGCGAGGGAAGAGATGGATTGGGGGGAGATTGTAATGAAAACGCCGGTAGACTGCGAGATATGTATACACATTAAGCCTTTTAGTCGTCATTATTGGGCCCCAATACATTAGTGCGCTCTTTGGCTGGTGTGTTATGTTTCAACGTGGATTCTACCGTGTTATGTCAAGCCTGTTTGCAAAGAGACAAGATCCATAACGGACCAGATGTGGACGGCGTAAAAGCTAATCTGTACGATCATCTCAAGATTGTTTGCAATTTGATACGTACTAAGCAATTACTGCAGAAAATTGGATCTCACATGTGCCTGTCGATTTCTTTTTGCCGTGCTCAGTAGCATGGATTCAAAGCACAAGATGGTTTTGATCATTGTAGCGTGTCCAATTGGTGGTTGGAATTTGGTTATCAAAGGCCCATTTCACCTTCATTTTTCTGTTAATTATTAATTTTTATCCTATTATATATATTTTTGTTATTTTTTTTCTAAGGGAAAATTTTGCTCAAATTATATTAGATATATAAAAAAAAAATATTTCAACCGACCAAAACAACAAAAAAGTCTGGTGAAAACATATTCATCTTTTAATATCTCTGCTTCTCTAAAAAACAAATTCTTCAATGAATCAGAATTAAAGACTAAATATATGTTGAAAGGCAATCAATTGGAAATTCTGAATAAGAATTTTCGTTCTTTTCTTCCACCCTTCTATGGAGGCCACCATCACTCTGCCTTTGTCATTGAGCCAATCTATCACAACCTTTGAGTCGCCCAGAACATGGAGAGAAGAAATTTCCATATGATTTGTTAGCATTAAGGTAGCCCACGCCCCCAAGAGCTCCACTCTCATATTTGTTCCTTTACCACACAAGAAAGCCCACTTATAAACAATTGAATCCCAGGTTTTTATGATTCCACATGCCCCACTCCTATCACCATCCTTCGAAGCTGCTCCATGGAACCAGGCAAGGGCAATGTTCTGACTTTGATGTATCCATATAGCTTTTGGAATTCGTGGTTTCGTCTTACTGCTGGGTAGAGTAGTGCATGCTAGAGTCCTGTTGGTAATCGAGTGCATTGAAGGGGAAGCATCTTCAAATATTGTCCAATTACGTTCGAGCCAAGTAAACCAGATAACATAAGCAACAATCGCGATAGGTACCTTTTTGTTCATACACTAGTTTTTTAGGCATTCCAGTAGGGTATTCCCCATTCAAACTCCATCAAGTGATAATTCTTGTTTTAATATATTCCAAACAGATAGATTAAAGGGGCATAGTTTGAATATATGCAAAGGAGTTTCTATATCCGATTTACAAAGTGGGCAGCGCCCAGGTCCTTCCCACCCTTTCCTCTGCAGCATATTCTAGGTTAGTACTTTCTCTTCCATTACTAACCAAATAAACAGTTTTATTTTTAACTGAACATTCCACTTCCATAATGAAATTCTCCATCTCTCCACACTTGGAAAATATTTCGATGAGATAATACTAAGATAAAAAAAATTATTGCCGATGGATTACCAAGACTGACCCCGCCCATCCACATTATTTGATCTATATTATCTTGAAGAATCACGCCAGCATCTATAAGGTTTTTTCTATACGTATCTCATTCTAATGACAATGCTTCCCCAGTCCCAAATCATTATCTTTTACCCAATAATCAGCTAGAACTATTGTGGTTGAAGGATTCTGTGCCTGAGCCAATGTCACCAAATTTCGACCTTTTAATAAAGCCTGCAATAGATTAGATAATTATGCGTTGTCTCCCATCCCCAGAATACGGTCCTTTCCCAAAGCCACGAGCTCTCCTAATCCCGGGTTCCAACTTATACTTGTATTGAAGTGTAATGTTGTTTTAGTTTGTATCAAAGTTTATATCTCTCTAATAATAGGAATTCCACTCATATTATTTGTTAAATTTGTTGTTTTACTTTGTATCAAAGTTTATGCCTCTCTAATAATAGGAATTTCACTCATATTATTTGTTAAATTTGTGCTTATGATTAAGTACACGTTTTGAATTACGACAAAAATTGACTTGGGTAGTTGATGAAAGGTGTGTTTATTCAAGTTAGAAAGTGAGGTTTTTAAGGTTTTTAAAATTAAGTAAAAGTAGTCCCCGAGGTGTAGGACAGTCGGTGTGTTGTTAAGCCACTCCGTGTTGTTAAAGTCACCGGTTCGAAACCTGCGGGGACAAAAAATCCAACCATGTTAACAAAAAAAAATTAAGTAAAAGTATTTAATAAAAATAATTTAATTTATCAATTAGATAAATGTTGTTTTTGTATTTTCAATTTATTTTTATTTATATCAACTAGGTTTTAGGTTTTAAAAGAAACTTTAAAAGAAAAAGAATAATCATTATTTGGGAATCTTTTGTATATGTAGGGTATGGGATTCCCGAAAGAGATGAAGGTAAAAAAACATTCCATACTCTTTTCTAATAAAACCACATATTTTGATTTAAGATAAGTCAATTATTTTCATTAAAAAAAAAATTAATAATATTTTTTATCATTATAATTTTATATTAAAAACAATATTATAGAATTATAGAAAATTTATATTATAGAAAATTATAAATTAAATATTAAAATAAATTTGATAAATACTAATTGATCCATTATATTTATTTTGAACAATCTTAAATTGCATATGAAATACTTAAAAGTTTTAAAAATTGTCTCATGGGTAAAGCATCATGATTTAGGAACAAATAAAAAAGGGCATTTTTGGGCTCCTAGTGCCACTTCAAAATGTATTTCATGGTAAAGCATCATGATTTAGGAAAAAATAAAAAGGGGCATTTTTGGGCTCCTAGTGCCACTTCAAAATGTATTTCACCTAATAGAACTAAATTTTATCTTATCGTCAAAATTTTAGTTACAATGAGATTTTATTAACTCTACCCTTAAGCCACGTATCTTCCTAATAGAATCCAAGCTTTATTTATCATGTGATATGGAATCAAATTCTAGATTTGTTTAATGGTTTTAATATACAACTCATGCTTTAGGTAGGATGTCTTCAACATGGATCTTCATTCCTCAACCTAGTTTAGTCCAAGCCCTACAAGATAGAAAAAACACTTTAAACATGGTGATTCCTCCCTACATTTTTATAGGGATTTTGCTTTCATCTTCAAAGAAGAAGAAAATTTTCTCATAAAACAACATCGCTTTCGCAAGTCTTTGGCAAGGTTTGCTAGTTTCCCCTACAAGCGATAGTTAAGGCAAACCACTTTTGCAAGTCTTTGGAAAGGCTTGCTAGTTTCCATTACAGAAACTTGATCTTGTAAACCATAGTCAAGGCAAGTATTTACTATGGAATTTACTAGTCATAAAGGATGAGCAAGTGTTAGCCTTTGACTCCCTCTACCAATCAATAATTCATGACCACCTCTATATTGTCACACTATAGGATAAAGTATTTATAGTGAGTGTGTGTTAAGTGTATTAATCCTTAATTATTGATGAGGTATTATCCATACAATTAACATTTATGCTCAGGTGGTTATAACTAAGGTACTATATATGTATCATTGATGTGAAAATAATTATGGGCTGGTATTGTCTTTTGGGCCATTTCTCTTGTGTGTTAATTTTCTTTATGTATGGGTTCAATTGTTAATTTTACATTTTATCTCACTTCTTTTAATTAATATCCCAACACCAAGATTATGAAGCCATGTTGACATGATTAAGTTGGGCCTGAAATAATGACAATAGTTGAAGAGCCTTATTGACATTTTTACATTCACCAAGATTATGAAGCCATGTTGACATGATTAAGTTGGGCCTGAAGCCATGTTGACATGATTAAGTTGGGCCTGAAGCCATGTTGACATGATTAAGTTGGGCCTGAAATAATGACAATAGTTGAAGAGTGTTATTGACATATTTACATTATGAAGCCATGTTGACATGATTAAGTTGGGCCTGAAATAATGACAATAGTTGAAGAGTGTTATTGACATTTTTACATTCACTTGATGAATAAAAATGTGCAATAAGATATTGACAAAGAACACATTCCAAATTTTTCCTTTAAAAGGATCCATAAGTAATGTTTTTAAATAACCCTTAACCCACCATATTAGTATCATATAAATTTTGTGGCATATGTCGAATTACATTTGTATGAGGCTATATGTGTTTCCTCTTAAGATGCTACAAGTTCAAATCCAAAAAAAATAAAATACATTAAAAAAAATTATTTATTATACAAATAAAAAGTTTTATACATCAATTTAAAATTTAACTTTCATTATAACTTTAAAATTAAATTATTTTTATTTTTATTATAATTATTATAAAATACAATTTATTACAATTTATTTAAAACATAAAACTTTTATAACTTTAAAATTAAATTATTTTTATTTTTATTATAATTATTATAAAATACAATTAATTACAACTTATATATGATATTTAATTACAATTTATTTAAACATAAAATTTTTAAAATAAAATGGTGAATTACAATGTAATCGCTTTAGTAATGATTATGAATTTGTGATGAATTCTCGTGTCTTATAATTTTCTTTTCAATCATGGGATGCTCAGGATGCTTTGAACGGTGGATGTGTGAATGACAAGAGTGGCGATGATTTTGAAGTTTGAGTTGGCCGCAAAAATCGGTGGGAAGATTGTAATGAAAAATGTCTATGGAAGGCAAAGATAAAATAAAATGATTCCCTGGCCCCTCTTTGTCATTTCTGAAAGCATATTTTCCTTGGCACGCATAGACGGACCATCAACCGCGTTCTCCTTGGCCTCTCTCTCACATTTCTGAACGCATGTTTCTACGGGTAATCAGATAAAATATACGAGCAAAACACCACAGTGAGGCTACGCTCACTTCTGTATTGATTAATGAAGACGGATTACATCTTTATATAGGAAAAGACTCTCCCGAGTTGGTTACATGCAAACCAAAAACAACTAGACTCTTAACTAAGAACTGACTCTTAACACGCCTACAACTGACTCTCACAACTGATTCTTATAACTGGCGCTTACAACTAGCGTTTTCTCCATTATTTCCAAGTCTCCCCCTTAATGGAGAATGGATTGACTTCTACACCTAGCATCTCCCTAAACAGTTCAAACTTAATCTTTCCAAGAGGCTTAGTGAAAATATCAG
>JZKD02S1488707.1:0-10732 GCA_000966675.3 Picea glauca | reverse complement strand
CTTTGCATCACCTTCATAACTCAGAATGATTTTGTCCCATATGTCCTTTGCTATGTTCAGCTGCATGACTTTGACAAATTTTGATTCAGTTAGGCTTCCTAACATAGCATTGACTACTTTTGCATTTGTTTCATAGGTTTTTCCTTTTGCTGGATATGTTGGTACTGCAGATGGATATTGATATCCTCCTTCAACAATAGCCCATATATCTTCTCCCAGAGATTGAAGATAAGATCTCATCCTTGTTTTCCAGAAGATTAAATTGTTTCCATTGAAGAGTGGAGGCCTAATAGATGCCATTTCATCTTGATTTCTCATTTTGATTGATCTTCCTTCTAGCGGCTAAGCCTTTTCAGAAGGATCGGGCTCTGATACCAATTGTTGAAAAATACTGAGAGGGGGGGTGAATCAGTATTTTGAGCAATCAATCGATTTTTAACTTTTCTTTCACTGAATAATTTTAGTCTACTTTATAGAGATCAGCTGTTGTATATTCTTATGAAAACAGTAGCGCATCCAGAGATCTTATTATGGATTTCTTCATTCATCAGATGTCTTTTAAATAGTAATTCAACAAAATAAACTAACACAGATGAATAGGACACATGAACACCAATATTTAAGGTGGAAACCCAAATCGGGAGAAAACCACCACTGCTGTTGTCTCTATCTTCAATGATTATTATTAAGAAAACATTCTACAACAATGTACTAGTGCAGATTCATACTAGTACGCAGGCTTCTACCTGCAGAAGGCTACAACCTTCTCTCGTTTACCATCCTTTTCTGGAAGGGAGCTTCAACGCCCTGAAGATAGTACCAGTTTCTACTGGCAGATTGCTACTACTGAAGGGTTTAACCCACATACTCACTGCTGACCATGTTTCATTAATTTTCACACTAGATCAGGCAGTTTCATCTAGTGGTTATGACAGTAACAAAAATTATCTCAAGAGTAAACATAGATCTAGAGACTGTCAGGAAGTTACCAAAGGACACATATTAAATAACTCAATAAACCTGGAGAAGATGCCTCTGATCTCGTGGTTGTAGAACCCACAGCTGAGATCTCTCTGTCAATGTATATCTGCTGCCCGACTGCCACAAGGACGTTCCTCTTTCTTCAAACCTGCCATGTTGCCTACTCAAATGACCTCACCCACCAGTAGATATCCCTACTGTCAGAAAATGGCCTCCGCGTCCTCCAACACTGATCTCTGCCAAGAGCATCGACCCTTTTTTAAACCCATTGCTCCAGGACCCGTTCAACGCTCATCGGGTCCAATATTTATTGCTTGGAGGAAATCAAGCTCCTGTTTCAAATTTGAATTAAACCTACGCGTGCCCTTTTAAATCAAAGGTTCTGATCATTTCTGGATCTGACGATCTAGATTCACTTGCGATTTCGCATTTCGCGAAATCAGAGTTTTTGATGTCAAGTGACTTTGTTATTACAAAGTCCCGATCCCCGATGCTGATGTGCCCCTTTCCATGTGCTAGCCCTGCTAGCTATAGGCCATGGCCCATATGACTTGTCTCTGTGTGAATTTGGTCTTATCACTCCATCGGAGTTTCGACACTTACGATGAGATAATATTTATGTCTGTGGGATTCGCAATTTCCCGATTCGCGATGTGCTTCAGCTCTCCTGGCTGAACCTGGTTCACGTGACCGTTACCTGTAACCGTATCCTTATCTATGGAAGCTAGCCTCCACTAATCCTCTGTCCTCCTTCGCTGTTCTGCTGACAGCTGTACCCCACTCATCGGGATTTCGCGGATCACGATTTCGAAATGCACAAAAACTTTGTGCCCGGGATCTCCGATATCCTGATTTCCGATTAACCGATGAACGACCTCCTATCGGGTCTTTCGTCGATGGCACCAATCTCCTGCCACGCGTCCTCTCAGATGGACGGTCCTGATTGTGTCAGGATTTTGGGACTTTCGATGTCCTATTTCTTTTGACCTTGGGGACTCCGATTTCTCGATTGGCGATATGCCGACTCGCTCCTGATTTCCGACACCTGTCCCTCAAATGGATGGTCTCGATACCTTCAGGATTTAGAGACTTTCGATCTCTCGTTTCCTTCAACCTTAGGAACTCTGATTTACTGATATCTGATATGCCGACGGTGCCTTGATCTTAGACACCTGTCCCTCATATGGACGGTCCCGATCATTGATGCCTCTGCTGATGTCACATGTGGTTTGACACGTGTTATATCCTGCCACGTGTCACTCTAATTCGTGACTTTCATGTGCCTGAAGTGTTGAACCTGCCTGACATCGGTTATTCCCTGGTTGTGTCGCGTGTCCATCTGCTGACATGGTCTTCTTTCGTGAGTTGAATCAACGGTTCAGATGCAATATTGGCTCAACGGCTGCGATTACATCGTAAAATCGCATATCGCGATTTCAGGGTTTTCGTTGTCATTGTTAACGAGACTCGTGAAACTCCGATTCCCTATTCTCCGATGGCTTATCCCCCTCATAGCTTCTGTAGATCTGATGGCTGTCAGGTGTCTTCTTCCGATCTGACAGCTCAGATCTTTCGTGGTGGCCCACACACTATCTTTCGTATCAGGAAATCGCATTTCATGATTTCAGGATTTCTGATGCACTTGTTCATGGGAGTCGTGAAACCCCGATTCCCAATCCTCCGATACGGGCTGTGATCAATGGTACAGAACATTTCTTATCCAACGGTCACTAGATATCTGTCTTCCTTCCTGAGCTCTTATGTCTAAATCCCCGAGGGTTTTTATCCTTCATATCCTGCCATCTCCATTGTTGCCATCAATGACAACAACCATCAACACACATTCGTTGCTTGTTCAACATTTGCCAACACAATGGTATTCCTGAGCTCTCTCTGGATCTCCTTAATTCTCAACATCTACCTCTACTAACCCCTCAAAATGAGATCTGAAAATCTCTTTTACTTGAGGGGCTCATCTAGCGCTTCCCTCCAGATTCACCTACTCTAATAAATTACATTTAATTACAATGAATAGGTGATCTAGTCCAGAATCGAATCTAGATCTCAGACATTCAAACATTAATTGCTGATATACCTAACGCCTGCATAAAATCACAGTTTTCCGTGGCTCACCAACCTAAGCATTTAATTTACATTCAATTTCAAATTCAAAATAAGGCTGCACCTCTCTTCAGCTTGAATGCACACGTGCTGACATGGCTGGCTGGCTGATGTGGAGGGATGCTCCTGCATCAATTATCAACGCTAGGTCCTACCGCTTTTTTTTCCCCCCGAAGCCATCTCGACTTGTTTAAATTTAGCATGCTCATAGGCTACCAACCCACTCTTTTCTAATGCAGATGGTGAAATGAAACTATATGTAGCACGAGAATCAAATAAAATCTTTACATTGATATGATTTAGCATACTTGATGACTCCACCATCGTGGATTGATGTTAGGCCTGGTGATTATTAACCGCTGCGTAAATATGATGGCTGCTACTTGATCTTCCCATCAAGGCCTTTCCTTCTCTATGCACAAATCCTGATTGTAACTCTGGGAAGTCACGTTGGTAATGGGGTCCTCCACATCCCCAACAAGTGACATGGGATTGAACCTACACACTGTTCTGTGACTATCTCTAAAATGAGTTCCTTCCCCTGGAACCCCTGCCCCTACTAGCGGCTCCCTGAGATGGCCATGGACTTGCCTATGTCGTTGGTGATGAACGCGACGTTGCACTTGCTGCCATTGAAATTCCTGTGGCTATTGTCCTTGGTGCGACTATGTTACCATATGGAGTTGGCCTTGAGGCCCCTCCCCTAGGAAATGTCCTAGGGGCCTTCCCTACAAATCTAGGACGATGTGGAAAGGTTGGTCTAGTACCTCCAGTTAAGTTCATGTGTTCCTCTGCATAATGCACATTTTCCACAGCTTCCTCTACGGAAGAGGGTTTCCACATCCGTACTATAGCCCTTATCTTAGGGTTCAACCCATAGACAAAGTGTTCTGCCTGTCGTTGGTCATTATCCATATATGAAACATATTTGACCAATTCCATAAACCTAATCTCATATTCTTCTATGATCCTATTTCCCTGTACTAGAGCATGAAATGCTCCTACCTGTTGTTCCTCATAGTAAACTGGCAGATTTTTCCTTCGAAACCTCTCCTCAAAAAGTTCCCAAGATACCGTGTCCAAGGTAAGATGCAGTTGTCTTTCTAGGTTTCCCCACCATTTCAAGGCACTGTCTCTCAACTGAAAAATCACTATCTTCTCCTTTGAGGTGGACGCATAGTCCCTTAACACAAAACACCTTGTCATGCCCTCCAACCATGCCTCAGCATGTTCACTGGTGCGACCCCTGGAAAACTCCAGAAGTTTGATCTTCTACAGTTATCTAGCGATGTCTTCGGGTGGAGGTCCTCCCCGTGAATCCCTCGACACTTCAAGATTACCAGTTCTAGATGGTGGGGGTTCGACTTCGATCCCTACTGGTTGATGCCCCTTTAAAGTCTCATTTATGGCCTCCAAAGAGTGCAGTATGAGAGATAGTTCGGGTGATGGTGGCGGCAGTGCTAGCGGTGTTGGCGGTGCTTGCGACGATGCTCCTATGCCTCGATTCCCTCAAGTCCTAACCATCCTGTATGATTTAACCTGCATCAACCAAAGTTTGTCAGGGTGAGTCTAGGACATTTCGCATTTGCTCAACTTAACTAGAAAACAGGGTTAGGTGTAAGTTTTTTTTTACTTGTCTATAAATATACATTACTCTCTTTAGGGGAAGTGGCTAGGTTAGGGTTTAAGCATCTAAGCTTGATGTCTTCGCTTAGAAAAACTATTGACCCTCTTTCTTGGTAGTTATGCTAGCACTGTACCCCTCTCGCCTATTCCTCTAACTTACCTTCCTAGTGTGCATGAAGTCCCCTCCCGCTTATCTTGGTCTAAGTCTTTAAAAAAAAAATCTTTAAAACTAGGTAAGGTAATTTTTTTTTTTTTTATACTTATCAACATTATATATATAAAAAAATCTAGATTAAACTTCTAAACTAAGTTTCAGTCGCCTTAATCAACGCATTTAGTTAATCCAAAAATTTTAATATTATTGTTGGTATCCTACTCAAGTACCTAGCTAATCACTTAGTTAATCCCTAATTTAATTAACCAATTAAATTAATTAATCATACTGATTATTCACATTAATTAGTTGATTAGTTATCACCTTGTATATATATTTAAATTTAAATATTATTGTTATTAAATAATTTACATTTAACCTAAATTAAACATTAATAATTTAAACCTTAATTAAAGATAATAATAATATCTTTAATAAAAATATCTCTTTTTTTTATAAAAATAATAAAAATAACATTAAAAAAAATAACAATAAAAAAAATAAAATAAAACAATTACATTACAATTAAGAATAAAATAAAAATTTAAAATAATTAAAACAATAAATAAAATAAAATAAAAAATAATCTTGAGTTGAGCAGTGGGTCCTCGCATGAGGTCCACCTGACCCCTTCCCCGACGCTCATCCCTTAACCCTAATCTCCTCATCCTTATCTCTTCGAACCCTACCCTCTCTTCCTTTTCATTTCATTTTTTTTTGTCAAACGCTCTGGGTGAAGGATGAGGCTGGCCATGGCCATCTCTCTGCTCAGTCAACCTTGCTATCCATGGTTTCAGGGTCTGAAGGGTGTGTCGTGCACAGTGGTGTGTTCCCTCCATTGCTTTGTTGGTTGCTCCTCCATGGTTGGGCACGTGTGCTGAGCTTGGTATGTTGGGAGGAGCTGAGCCGCAGCTATATACATTTTTTTTGTTTTAAATCTGTTAGGACGTGTAGTGCACCATTGCATGCTCCTCCACTTTGTAATATCATGACAACGTCGCGCATTTGAAACCCTGGACATTTGAAAATGCCGGAGATCGTGTAAATCCAAGAGAAGGTCCGGCGTTCCCTTCGTGGTGCTCGGTCTTGTCTCAGGTTTATCTTTGTGTAGTGGCCCGCTCGTGGCCCTAGCTCCATGGATGACCACCTGAAAGGTGCAACCATGGTTGCCATGGTTGGTCTCTCCCCTCGGTATCATCAGATCTAGGTTTTTCTGGTTTTATATTCATTTTTTTATATATATATAGGAAGTCAATAAGTGCAATTTGTTTGGCAATGTCAGTTAGTTTGTTGGGGTAATCATGATCAATTTCAACTCAGCACCAAGATTTCCTTTGAGATGGATGATTGCAAAAGATTGGGATAGGTCTGACATCCTTTGGTGTTCTTTTCTTTTTCTTGGGAGTTATGAGTTCGACTACTACGCTAACACATTGGGCATACCATGCTCATCATGATTCTCCCTTGTAATTTGGTGTTGGCGCTTGACCTTGGAATTTCTTGTGTTGCATTGTGTGGCAGGTGCTTGGCTTTTAGGCTGTGTGGTAGGTGCTTGGCTGTTAGTGCAATGGGTAGTCGGCCTTGTGGGCTTCTTCGTGGTGCCTTAACACTTGGTCTTTGGTACTAGGCTTTGGTTCTTGGCTCTAAGCTTATGTTGTGTTTGTAATTAGTGCCTTCTCTAGTTTTAGAGTTTGATTCTAGCTATCAGGTGTTCCATTCATCTCTCTTCCTTCAGTCTCTCATTAAAACCTTGTAGATGGAATCCCCGTTATTCTCTCTCCCACAAAAACAACCTATTTACCATCATAGAAGCCGAGTGACCCAGGAGTAGCAAGTGAGAATAGTCAGTGAGTCTCAAGAGTTGTTTCTTCTATCAGTCTGGGCGAATATGGACTGCTAGTTCCAAGCTGGTGCTTTTGGCAGTTCGACCCATATCTCTTGCTATATTAATTTTCATGTATTAAAGGAGCAGATGATAATGGGTTCGACAAGTGGGTGCACTGAAACCCTTTGTATTTGGATTTATCCTCGGTCTTAAACTTTGGTTGAGTCGCATCAATAGGATATCTTTAGAGCTTATGTGTTTATAGGTATGGGATTATCAAAATAATTCGCTTCGATCTAGCTTGTTGTTCATTGATATGGACAGAGTGGGCGATCTAAGAGCCACGTCCATAGTGTGAGAGCTAGGTTAATGGGCAGTTATGAAGAGATCCGCGTCCTTATAGATTGACGTAGCTATTAATGCGCAACTGCCCTAACTAAACAACAATGTAGTGCAACATAAACCTAGAGGAAAAGCAGGTCCTGGCATTCTTGGAGTTAACATTGGCAAAAACAAAACAAGTGAAGATGCAGTTGCTGACTATATGGTATTGTTTTTGGAATCATGGTTGGCTTATTTCATCAAGCATGTTTAATATTTTGCACATAGTGTTTGAACTTCTGTATTTTATTGGTTGGTTTATCGAGGATGAGAGATTAAAGGGATCCATTTACTTTTAACTGTACTATTTAACATGGTGAGATATTAAATTTTATGTCTTTGGTAATATTCTTATATACCAGAAACCTTTTGTAGAGATAGTAGGATTCTTTTGACTGAGTTGGGAGCTTCCTATTTAGCATGCCTCTCAATTCAAGTGGGATTATATTCTTCATGTTGTTTAATTACAAATTTCAAAGCCTTTTACTGGCTTGTCAACATATCTTCAGTATTTTAATCTGGTTTATAAAATCCTATTTCCAGATTGTTTACTATTATGTATGCTACCTTGTAATGGTTTCCAACCTACTTGCTTCCAGGAGAAAAATTTGTTTAAATTTCTGGGTGGGAACAATTCCATATTCTAGACTTTCCTTCTTACAAGCGGGTAGGTCGGTAGGCCCTTAAGGCTCCAGTGCTTCAAACTAAAGCTCCGATACCATGTGTAAATTCCTCTCTAACAAAACCTAGAATTTCATAAATTTAAACACATCATTTCTATTATAATTTCTTTTATGGTTCTATATTCAGAAAAATAGCATCATCAAAACAACAGTTTATATTTTATGGCTCAGCAAAATTCCCAAATGGGAAGCATGATAAATGATATATTGAATAACGTACACATCGTAAATAACATATTGAATCATCATACGGTAATGACATGCCATGATAAAAAATAAAAATAAAATACCCGTGAAGTGATTTGTTTCCCAACTCTGTTTGTGCAAGCCCAAGATAAAACTGTGTCCAAGATGAAACTATGTCCAAGCTGAAACTGTGCCCCAAGATGAAACTGTGCCCAAAACCAAATTTTCCTCCCTGTCAGCTAGGAACGGAGCCTGTCCGGCTCCCTAGCTCCAAGATTCTGTGAGGATTTTTGGACCCCGAACCCAAAACTCCTAGAAACTTGGTGCCCCTTGCAACATTTCACCCAAACTCCAAACAATAAAATCTTCCCCAGAAAATACAGTCCTCCCCTGGCTCCTATCCCCAATTTTCATCCCCTTCCCGAAGGCCTCTGCCTAGTCATATCCCCCCCCATTCACTGACTCCTACCCTCTTTTGATGCCACCCACCTTATCCCTCCATTTATTACCTTATCCTTCCATTAATCACATTATCCCTCCATTTAATGCTTCATCCCCCTGCATACGTAAAGTTTTATGATAAATAAATAAAAATTATTAAGATCTTAATTCATTACCCAACCTTTAATGAGTTAATTAATTAATTAATTAATTAATCAATCAATAGATATAAACAATTAATAAATAATTAATTAATTAATTAATATTATTAATAAATACTCATTGTTTAACTAAAACATATTAGGACAGTTAATTATTTAATTAACTATACTTGATAAACCTATGTAACTATTTAACTAGGGTTGTTACAGGACAATGTTGAGGAAAAGGTATGGAACACCTTATTCAATCATTTTCATATCTTGCTTGGCTAGGACAAGATAGTTGGGAATGTCACTCGGGATTTATAGACTAAAAAATACTCACTCAATCTGCAAGTATTAACTACAAGGATTAAGGCTATTTTTATAATTTATGTTGTAATGTAAAATAAAATTTATATTAAGCTACTTGAATGCATACATATTTTACAATAAAGTAAACATGGAGATCAAAAGTGAAAATAGGAACCAAGTCATGAAAAGACATGTATGAGATAGAACAATAATCTGATTTTATTTGATTATGAGATACCAAAAGTGTATTTCTCTTTACAAACCCCTGCGAGGGTATGAACCGAAGTCATATTTAGAGATCTCCGATGGGAACCGTCCAAAAAGACTCCGAAATTAAATTAAAACAAAAATTACTGATTTGGATCATCTTGCCACAAACTGCTATCATTTTGACTCTGCAAGATATCCTTTATCATCCATGAAAAATAATTCACAAACAAACAAGAATACACAAACTATCAAGGATGAATCAACACCTCTAAAACAAGCATCTAAAAAGTATGATTCAGTCTTGAACCTTGCTATCAGTAATGATACCTTGCTATCAAAAAGAGGATTAGGATTTCAAGTAAACTGAAAAATGAATGAAAATTGAAACTATCTCATTTAACTCAAAAGAAAACCTCGGTCTTTTTTTTCTCATTCTATCCTACCTTATCTCTGCATCGAATTGAGTTTTTATTCTTTCCCAATCAATTGAAGTAGTTCAACTACTTTATTTAGTTAAGAAAAATTGACTTAACAAATTAGTTTAGGAGAAATAAATAATAATAATAATATATAAATAAGGGTCTTAATTAATAATGACTAAATAGGTGGGATCCCTTGTGACTCCCATCATTTCTTCTTGTCAACCATCAAATAAATTGTATAAAAACAATCATTTAGATCTTATAACACCCTTTTAGCTCCCATGGATATGATTTAAATTGAATATTAAATATCAGATATAATTTATATCATATTCCAAAAAAGAATATATCCACACTATCCACAAAACATCCAAAAATAAGACGTGTTGTCCAAAATATGTTGAAAACCATTAAATATTATCCTCATCACTGAAAATCATAACAAAAAGAATTTAAAAACTATATTTTCTATTTTGCAAGGCATATTTCCTTTTCTCATTGTTGTCTTCCTTAGAATTTTCTAAAGTAGCCCATGGTTAATTAGACCTTTGGGGTTGTATTTCGCTAATCACATGAGAGGAATCATCTTTTAAGTGGAGGCATGAAGACACAGATTTATAGGAATCAGTGGATGCACTAGATGGGGAGGTCGTTTCTTTTCCTTTGTCTTACATAGGTTGGGGGATATCAGTTTTTAATCTCATGCTAGGATGTGAGGATTGTATTGAAAAAACAATAGGAGCAATTTGAACAATGGGATTAATTGGTGGTGGTAGAGGCAATGACACAGTGGGTCAACCTCGGTGGTGAGAGATAGGATGGTGGAAAATTTCTTTCCAACCATCATTAGAGGGAACTTCAGGCTGCAATGACACATGTGGAGGAACAATAATGCCAAGAAAATTTTGAGGAGGCTTAAATGGGGGTCTTTCAGGTGAGGGATGCAAGATACCATGGCCAAGCAAATTAAAAAACCCAACTTAAAAAAATTGGTTCAACTCTTTTGGATCAAGATTGAAATGAATAGAAAATTGAGGCCTTCTATGGCCTTAATGGCAGTTACCCATGCCTCTATTATTTCGGCCATTGTTTCCTCTAATGAAAAAACTCATCCCATAGAAATAATTTGACAATCATGAAGTTCTTAATAAACCATACATGAAACACTACTTACATAAATCAACATTTGGCTCTAGAATTTATGAGGAGACATATGCAATACATCCATAACATGTCATTTATTAATT
>JZKD02S1488696.1:0-10732 GCA_000966675.3 Picea glauca | reverse complement strand
TTTTTTCTATATATCAACACACACCTAATATGATTGTTTATTTTCATGAGTTTTCAACTCATTGAAGTTAATTTAAATTGTGTGAGAATAAGGTGTCGAGACAGAGGAAGATGCCCTTTTCCTGAAAGTTTTGTTCGTGAGTAGAAAGCCCACTTTGCAGAGGTTGATTTGCATTTTTTTATAGTACAAAATGAAATATTTGTAACATGTCTATCCAGTTGATTGTTTTTGGCAACGAAATCTGCATTTGAAGGTTTTTATTTCTGCGAATATTCTCGAAGATGTATTTACAAGTGTCATTGATGTTTGGCATTGGTACTTAATTATGGGTTAGAATTTTCACTTGTTTCCAAATCATCATTTTCTAGTCCAATGTCTTATCCACATACTCATTTTTTATTGTGTTTATATCATTAAAAAGGGTGTGAGCAAATGAAAATATAAACTATAACTCGATTTTTTACTGTAACTATGTATAGTTGATTTACAGGCCTTATTGATGTTTGGCCTTTATAGATACCATTGGCTTAGCATCATTTTTCATTATTGTTGTGATAATGCCTTAAAAAAACTAAAATAAGAAACAATTGTTTCCAATTCAATACTCACACACAAAAAAGTTATGATCCCCTAATATTCACCTTTGTCGATTCAATAATAGGGAGGTCAATATGGTAGATCGAGCTATCGATCACTCTAGGCGACTGGGGTGCCTCTGGGGTACCTATGAGAGAAACTAATGATTTGATGAATATTTTTTTTATTGCAACTTGTGAGAGTAATTGTGTTTTTGATACATTGTTTAATGCCTTGAAATATTATTTTAAGTATTAAACTTCTTGCAATAGATTATTTATTGAACGGTTTTTTGTTTCCCTTTGTTTTTACCTCTATTATTTCACTTGTCTAACATTAGTGCACCAGAAGCCAAGGAGAACCATCATCCATATCATCTTTCCAATCTCACCATGCTCTTGTCTTGGTGAAACAACCCTCTAACTGACAACAAATTGAAAAGAACGAGCATTCCAAACTTTTGGTGGACTAGCTCTGCCCTTTAGCATTCAAGTGCAAAATTTAGGACCAACAATAACTATGAAGTCATTTAGACACCTCTACAGGATCTTCAATCAAAGAATAGAGAAAGTGAGTCACAATTATAGTTTCCATGATGCGTTTTCATAACAGAAGCATCAAAAAGCTACAGAGAAATCAATGGAGGTTTGTTGAAATAAACTTATTGTATTTTCAACTTGACCGTAAGTATAATAACGACGAACTTGAATTTTAATTGTGTGGTTGATATCATGTTCCCATTTGACTTCATCTAGCATATATCTTTTTCTTTTCAAAATATTTATGAAGAAGAATTTTGGTAATTTCATTAATCAAGTAAAACTGGTCAAATGAACTACATATTACATTTGCTCCACAGAGCCTACATTAATCCAGTCATAATCCAAAAACCGGGCCCATGAGAACCTTGAACTACAATACCAAATCACATGATCAAAAGTCCGCTAAACACAACATAGGAAAAAATCACCAAAGATTGGGCATTGTATCCCATCTATAACCGAATTCCCAAATGGGCACCAAGAAATTCGTCGATTACTATATTACTATGAACCAAGATCACTATGAACATTTAATTCTCATATTACTATGAACCAAGATCACTATGAACATTTAATTCTCATATTACTATGAACCAAGATCACATTGACCTGACAATGTTCTAACATTACTAGTTCTGGAAAAGAGTGTTAGAATTTAACTTAATGGAGTTTGAACAATGCCAAATTTGCAATATTATTGAAAATGCCTAATGGTTATGTTCAGAGGAGCAAGACATTTTGAAAGTTAAAAGGATGGACCTGATTTACTGACAATTGGGTACTTTGTATGATGTCTTTCCTCGTGTTTCTCATTTCTGGACTCAACAATCTTATACGCTTCTAGTTCACTTTGTCATGGTATTGCAAAACTTTATTCATATCTTGATTGGGTAACATGGATAGAGACAGATCAAATTGTTTCATTTCTTGCAAACGCTATGAATTTTCTTTTTTTGTTCAGTCGATATGTAGTATGACATTGTCCTCATTTAAGGTAAATTTTCTTTGGACATGAAAGTCACGTAGCATGTAGACAATATTTGCCTTTTTCTGTAGGTATATTTCATATGGAAATTATTTCAACCCAGGAAGCACATCTTGTAATACAGGTTGTCTAACTGTACAATGTACAATTGTGTTTTTGAGGGTTCAGATGACAACGTTGAGGAAATGTCTATATAGGTAAGGGTATTTTGTACTACATCATAGACAATCAATTGTGCCATCATTTATGAGCACAGAGGCAAAGGCAGGAGAATTTCATTTGGCACATACAGGCTCGAAGGGGGTCGAGTAGGCATTTGCTGCAACCAAAGCACCCTCCACCTGCACACGTGAGTAAAATAGTTAATATATTGAACAATATAATATATATGTGTACAACAAAAAGGATGCACAAATTTTTTTAAGGCAATTGTTTTGTGTAAATTGTGGGTGGAAGTGTATATGTATACATACAAAAACTGTGGAGCTAGTTAGTTTCTTGAGATCCTGTACTATGTATGTTCGCAATTTTGTTACAAATGTTGCTTAGGTTGTGCGAAAGATCCTTTCTTTAACAACTCTTTTCTTCATTATATTTTTAAGAGCATAATTGGAAATTTCCCTTTATGTAATTGTTGTTCCATTGAGGAAAATAAATTTGCATAGGTGTCGAACAATTGTAGTTGCACCATCAAACAATTTAATAGTTGTGTAAGATGAATGAGATATATGAGCATGTGAAAGAAAAGGAAAGAAATGAGTATGGAAAATGGTACCATTTCCTTGTCATTGTTCGAGTTTCCATATTTTATATGGAGAATATGTTGTGAGCCAACTTTTCTCATGAATGTGACAACGACACCAATGGTTCTGATTGGGTAAATTTCATTGCTCTCTGCAAATTAGTTGATTGTTGTGTTTGGTACGAAATGATATTCTGAGAAAACCATGGGAAATTTTTACACAACACTTGTTTCATTGAGCGATATAATCTGATCACAATCACCACAGTCATATACTATTTTCGGTAATAGATTGAAATTTGTAATGGATATCCCATTACCCGGAAAGATCTTTTCTGCATGTTTATGGACAATTTGTGTAGAGATAGTTAGTGCAACTGCCATCATGGCTTCATTGTCTATCATGTATGCATGCATAATGCATCTACTTTTGTTTTCCTTGTTTAAGTAGGTGTTATACACAACCATTATGTCTCCGATGAACAATTGTCCAGTTCAGCGGCTGTTCAAGCCTTCTATCAATAGTATATTGGGTGGTATAAGTTTAGACCTGGTGACATTTTTTGAATAGGAAAAGTAATGTGAATGACAGTCTGCATCCTCTTTTGTTTTGCATCAATGTACAAGTAGATGCACAATTTGGATGAAGTATGCATGTTAGAGTTTTGTAACCATACCTCTTAGTCTCTGGAGCTTGCACTATGTTGGGTGTTTCACTTGTACTCGTCGATACTTCTTGTGAACTAAAAATCATGTGTTGTAAATGACATCAACATATTTACCATTGCATAGATGAATAAATACCTGATGATATTTGTTTCCTAAAAATAGCAAGAGAATAATTTATGAATCTTTACCTTTGGCCTTGTCCTTGTGTTGATGTTTGCAATGATTGACTACTCATGCCCATGTCACTTGTCCAACTTTTTCTAATGCAAACATGCATACATTGAACATGAAAACAACTAAATATGCATATGCATATGCATTGCATATTGTTCATAATTGATATGGATGTACATTAATCACATGCACTATCTTTGATTTACTATCATTGTTGGTATACCTTTTGGAAGATTGTACTTCAACTTCCTCTGTTGTGGCACATAAGACTTCATCCTCTTGTTCAATTAATATGGTTTTTTTCAATGTAGTAATGCATAAAACACAATGGACATGAAGGTAAGTTGTTTTGTAGGAAGACATGTAAAAAAATAAATACAATTTTATTTATTTCAATGTAGCAACACATAAAATACAATTAACATGAAGATAAGTTAATATATAGGAAGATATGTAGTATAAACATATAATAAATGAGGTGCAAAGCACTAGAATAAATATACACACAATAAATAAAATACAAAGAAATGGAGTATGAAATAAGGGTAGAAGAATGCACCTTCGTATGTCTTCTTCTACATTTCTGGTTAAGAGTCCTTCGTGTTGTCTAGTTATTATGTTTGTTTCAATGTGGGAACACACAAAATACAATGAACATGAATGTAAGTTGGTATGTAAGGAAAATCAAGTAATATGTACATATAGTAAATGATAATCAAAGGAATAGAGTAACATATAGAGTTAGAAGCATGCACCTTTTTTTTTCTTGATCCATGTTTGTGGTTATATAGAATTCTTTTTGTCCAAAATCTATTACAAACCAGAAAATATTAAGAAGATGGATGATCGTAGCTGAATAATTTGGTTTTGTGCAACAAAGTATCCAAATATGTTTTGAGACATAGAAATATGATTTTGTAATATGCTTGATGTATATTTCATAATTCAAGTACAAGACAAATTGTATCGTGGTCAAATGAATATGTGTCTAAGATAAAGAGGGTGTACTATGACATGGGCACATTTGACCATACATGGTCAATAAGTGTGTTTTGTAAATGGTGTATCTTATCCAAAAGAAAGCAGAGAGTGTAATTGCACATGTAGTTTTCCAATTATTTTGTTCTGGCACTATTTTGTAGCATGTCAACATTGAAGTCTCCTAGAATGATAATGGTTTCATTCAGATGTAAATGATGTAATGCATTTGAATCAACAATAAGTATGTTGGGAAATGTTGCATGTGGAGCGACATAGAGATTCAATATTTCAATTTGTGATTCACGAAATATTACTCTTGCTAGCACCATCTCAACATTTTTTTCTTTGAAATGCATATGCTCTAAAATTGTTACATGTTTTTTCACTAACATCATCACTCCATGTGTAATGTAACTTGATATGCAATTGTGATTTGGAAATTTCTTGTTTTGCATGCATAATGTCATGTATGTTTCTTGCAAGCACAAAATATCATATGGCATTGTGTCATAGTCATTGAATATATCATTCATATGTGCATGTAGGTTGTGCATGTTAAGTGAGAGAATTGATATAGATGAGTTTGTTTGCATGGATTGGTAATCATATTGTAGATGCCATTTTGCACTAGTCGGAAGGAATTGCATCTTAGTATCGACTTTATGTTTGACTTTGAAGTTATCTTTTGTAAGAGAAATTAGCAAATACAAGGGGTCTATGCTTCTGACACGGGACAAAGATGTGTATACAAGTCCATGTTTTCATATTACAACAGGGTCGAACACAAAATTATCAAGCATTATCCCTTGTGATCTGTGGACTGTACATGGACATGGAAGTTTAATTGGAAAAAGTTTTTGAATCTTCAGTTGACCTGTATTTGTCGATGTTGATATTGGCTTTGATATTCACAATATAGGTGTCCAATCACGCAAAGTGTTTGAATTATATATATAAGATAACTTGTTTGCTTGTTGGTGGCTAATATGCGGGTCATGGAACTTAATCCAGAGGACATCAACTTTTTTTGTTTTGGTATAATATTTGAGCATTCAATCTACACCATTCACCAAGCCATATTGTGAATCATAGTTGCAAGCATATATTTCAACAAGCATGTCTAATTTCAGGACCAGTTGCAAAGGCAAAGTGGATATCTGTTGATGACATCATACATTGCTATGGTTGTCTTCTTCATGGTCAATTGAATTGATGATGATATCATTGCCAGGCATGAGCAATAGCATGTACTTGTTATGCATTGCGACATCCTTATTCTTGTAGAATAGGTAAGGGAATGTTGGGTCTGTCGGTGCAGCTCACATGCAACTTGAATTGATATATGTTAAGTCATCACATGTTTGGTTGTGTGTCTGCATTCTATTCAGAATTGCAATAAATGTTTCATTTGTCCGATGCATTGTAGTATGTAATTCAAAGCATTTTATGTTGTATTTCCAAAATTCATGCTTCAATGTTTGCATGTTGACCGTAGGTTGTTCAAATATCAGAGAATCGTGTATGGGTTTCCCCTGGTAAAGATCCCCACAGAATACCATATCAATGTTCCCAAAGTATTTGGTGTGCACATGTTTTATGTTTCTCAGTCGATTGTCAATGGAATATAAGAAGCGACTTCCAATCAAGGATGCCTCGTCTATGAAGACAATTTGTAGTTCATCGTAAAGCTTAGACAATGTATCTAACATTTCCTTGCCGAGTGGAAGAAAATGTGACTTGTTAAAAGGCATTAACAATGCGAAGTGGACTATTGTTCAACTTGCATTATATGCATCTTTTCCTGTATATGCAACTATCATTCCCATTGGTTTCATAGGGTCACTCGAACTGTTTGAATCATAGACTCGTATAAGAATTTGGAATATTTCTTTCGATGTGAATGCCTTGCATGTTCCTACCCTGCATGTAAGGAACAAGTGTACATGAGTGTGCATGTTTAAGCGTTTCTTTATCGAAATATCCTTTAGGATTGCTTGCTTCTTTTGATTCAACAGTCGTCTAACTCTATAGTATTCTTCATTTTCGATAAAGAAATGATGGTTTGTGACTTTAAAACCAATATTGATACATTTTTCAATGGAGATTGCTCAAGGACAAGGAAAATCTGCTTGCAATTCATAGGACTCACATAGAACTATAGTTGTTTTATGCTTTTTTGATGTTTCGTTAACATTGTCAAGGTTTTCTAGTTCTTCAAGTGCACTTTCTAAATCATCCCATGTAGGATTGACATTGTATGTAAATCTAACCTCATTGGTTTTTATTGTAGTCTCATAAGCAATATATGCATCTTCCCATGTAGGGAAGTTATGTTTTAATGTGTCTTCATTTTGATCAAATGGAACGTACAACAATAGTTTCTCTCTACAAAAGTTTTCATAGTCAGTGTTTTTGTTGTATTTAACAAAATGTATTACATTTGGTTTTTTTGTTTTTGATATGTGTGTACCATTTTTTTTGTAATCGGCGAATTCTACAAGGCAGATATGCTTAATATGAGGTGGACGTTGGAGGCAATAATCAATAATAGATCGACATATCACGTCCTCTGAATTATCGAGCTCTTTTTTTAGAAAAGATGGTGGTTTAAGCACAAATGTATGTGTGTCAAGTGGATATGTGTTTATCAAGACACATTTCCTTGAACTACAGTTCAGAGGTAGGGAACATGCGATGTGGACTGCTTGTTGAGTAGACATTTGTTGAAGATTAAGTAATGTATTTCCAAGTGTATGTATCATTTGCATAGCATCAATTTGAATTTTTTCATGTTCTCTACGTATTCTTCTGAATGCACATGTCATAGATTTGTCAACATTTTTCATGTACGAGGTACAATATGATGCTGCAACATATGTGTTGAGGACATATTGCACATCTTTATTTTCATTCCACATAATTGGCATGTCCTTGGAGAAACCATTGTTCCAAATATGTGAAAGTTTTCGTTTAAGGAAAATTATTGGTTATTTAAGTGTAGATTGTATCACTTAGATGTACTCATCTTCTGTTAGATTTGGTTCTTCCAAGAAGTATTCGAATCTCATTAAGTCATTGAAGTCTCGTTGTTCTAGAAATGCGAACAAATATTTTGATTTCTCAATGAGAACATTGTCCTCTAAACTAATTGGTTCTATGATTCTTGTTGTTCTCATCGGCGACATAGGGAAGTTGTATTTGAAATGTGAATTCTTTCATTTTTTACAGCTTCTTGTATGGTAATGTCTATGAACTTTGGAAATTTTTGGATTCAAATGATCTGTGTTGCATGTTATGTATTTGTCTAGAAACTATTCGATTTGTGAGTTGTTGTCAGTTCGATAGACCGGTGCATACTTTATCCATAACAATGTGTGGTCATGTTCTCTCCCTCTATTTTTGAAATTAGTTACAAAATAGTAGTCTAATATTCTTCTGAAGAATGTTTCATCATGACATATCAATTTCCTCAAAGAATTTACTCTATGTCTATAGTAACGAGTACATGTGATTGGGTCTTTTCTTATGAGGTAGTCAATGTCATCATTTTCCAATGTCTTAGTTTGCTTTTTCCTTTTCCTATTCCTATATAATGTAGACACCGTAGTCACCAACGGACCCCAGTGATGCTCTGCACTTGTATGTGTGATAGAAAAAGTTGGAGGTCCAAATTGTTGGATCATTGCAGATATAGTTTTCTTGTTTTGTTGCAAGTAGCCATGAGAGATGTGAATGTTTTTGAAATCTATGTATCCAATATTAGATTTTAGGATTTTTTCTAGGTTTTCTTTGTACTTGACATCTCTGGCCAATAAATTTATTCCTCATAGTTGGCCTTTTCTTATCCGCACCCACATGCAAGAGAGAAATTTCTCAATTATTATGCGCATTCTTTTGAAAAACAAATTTGTTATGTGACAGGAGAAGTCACCACTTGAATGTAGAAGTTCCCATTGAACTATTTTTTGGTAGTTGAATCGTTCTATGATGTCATTGGCACATGGATCTCCATAGAACAGTGTTGGGAAGTTCATTTCATCGATAAAGTTTTCCTTGAATATTCCAAGTGGACGTTTCCCTTCAACAGGTGTGATTGCAAAAATCTTGTCTTGCAAGTCATGAATGCATTATGAGTCAGGGAATCCATGTATCAATGTTTCAATAGGTCTTTTATTCTCTGATTCATCACTTGTATCAAATTCACTAGTAGTGTCGAAAGTTTGTGTAGAGTTGTCATTTCCTTGTTCAAGAACATGGTTCTAATTATCATTTATACAAATGTTTTCCTCTTTGTAGAGGGCCCTAGAACATAATTATTTCAATGCTTTCATGACAATCTGTACAAGAACTCTACCCGTCTGGTATGCATTCTTGTATTGCAAACGTCTTTTGAGAGCTACAACAATCATCATTGTTTCTCTCATGAATTGTGGCAGCGCTTTTTGGGCAACATCTAGTTGGACAGACACATTAATAATTGATCTTTTTAAGCCCACTTGGGGTCGTTTATAGCCCTAGGCTCTGATTTGTGCAAATGCAATTCACAGAGACACAAGTCTCTCTTCAAGTTCGATAAGTGTACTTACATCTTGTAATGGTGTGTTACATCGTATTTGGTCAAGTGTTGCAAATTGTGGAAGTTTTCCATTTTCAAGCGATCTTTTGCATGGAAGACCAATTTTGCTAGTGGAAAATGTTCTATCATTTGGTGTCAAGCCGATGTATTTTTCTTGCAAGTCAGGGGTGAAATACTTAATGGTCTTTGCAAAATTCAATTCCTCGCAAATCTCACATGCAATGCAAGGAGTGTCTTCAATTTGTTTCATATAGGTCTTCTTTGCATCTCTCTTTCCTAGACGAGGATGCATAGAAAGTGTTCATTGGTTTTCAATGCTAGCATTGCATAGTGTTGGCTCTAATTTACGATATGTAATTTTTCCCCATCGGTCAGTGTCATGACCATTGTGGGATATGTAGTTGCACATGTTTCTCTCACATATATGTTTTTTCAACATGTGGTAGGTTAACTTATGGTTGCCACTCAAAACTATTTTCACTTGTTGACAAGACATGTTGAAGGTGGAATCAACATTTTTTATGAGAATTGCCTCCTCACCATGTTGATGATGCAAAGGGTGATGGTCTTTGTCATTGGACATGTGATGTTTCTGTTCAATAGGAAGTGTGTAAATGCACTTGTGTTGTGCATGCACAACTCTTTTTAGGTTGTGATATGTGAGTTTGTGTTTCTTGCTCGAGCTCCCTTTCACTTCATGATGATCGATTGTGCAATTCAAAGGTCTAGAAGGAAGTGCACTAATGTATTTATTTATTTCATGTATGACCTTTTTCAAGTTGTGATAAGTCAATCTACACTTTTTGTTTAAGCTTTCTATGACCTGATGACAATTGGGATGAGTTTCATCATGATTAGACAATATGTAACGCTTATGTAGATTCGATGTAGTTTGGTTGGCATGGATAGTGAATCTTGAACTGGAATTATTTCTTATCAAAGGTTGATAATGGATGTGTGGTGTATCTCTTTTCGACGATATGATGTCAATTGTTTGATTGTAGTTTAAATCAATACAATAGAAATGGATAGTACCGTCCAAAAGGGTTGAGTGGACCTGTATATTTACTCTGAATATGATAGATATCCATTGTAAACAAAATTTCCCACCCTCTATATTTCCTTTCTCATATGGTATTGCCATGTTTACAAGGTATTGTTGCCAACTTCCAACTGTCGGCATACTTTATATGAGATATGGTAGAAGGTGTTGATGCAATCAGTTAAATGCATGTTGACTACCACTTATAATTGCATTGCAAAAGGATTGTACAATGTAAAGGCACATTGAGTGCACATCAAACTCTGTTGCCATCAAATAGCAAATTGCATTGCATAGACTATTTCCACAAGTAGATGTACTAGTTGTTGTTATGTGTAATCCATGAGAGTGCATATGATGCATAATTCATTTCCAATGGGATTGAAGGTCTTTGCAGGTGAGGGACAAGTAAATATCAGATCCTACAACATTGCATATGAATAAT
>JZKD02S1488685.1:0-10732 GCA_000966675.3 Picea glauca | reverse complement strand
TCATCATATTGACCTTATTCTAGGAGCAAGTTTGGTAAATAAAGAAGCCTACAGATTGACCCCTCGAGAGAATGAATAGGTCAAGGATCAATTCCAAGAGTTGTTGGATAAAGGGTTGATCAGGGAAAGTTTGAGCGTGTGTTCCATACCAACTATTTTGAGTTTGAATAAGGATGGATGTTGGAGAATGTGCATATATTATAGAGCCATCAACAAAATAACCATCATGTATATATTTCCTTTACCTAGAATGGATGATTTAATGGATTTATTGAGTAGAGCTAGCTATTTTTCCAAGATAGAGTTTAAGAGTGGATATCATCAGATAAGGATGACATAGGGGTATGAATGGAAAACAACATTCAAAGCAAATGAAGGATTGTATGAGCGACTTGTTATGCCATTTGTCTTGATAAATTCCCCGAGTACATTTATGCGATTGATTAATGAAGTAATCAAAGATTTTATTGGTAATTTTGTGATTTTTTATTTGGATTATATCTTAATATTTAGAAAGACCGAAGAGGAGAAGTTGAGACACTTGAAAATGGTGTTGAGGAGGTTGCAACAGGAGAAGTTGTTGGTGAATATGAAGAAATATTCTTTCATGAAAACATAACTTTTTTATTTGGGGTTCGTAATATCTTGAAATGAATTGAAGATGGATCCATAGAAGGTGAGGGAAATAAGAGAATTGCCTTCTCCAAGAAGCGTGTTTGAAGTAAGAAGTTTTCATGGGTTGGCGAGTTTTTATAGGAAATTCATCATGAATTTCAGTAGTATTTGTGCACCCATAGTAGACACCATGAATAAAGGGAATGAATATTTTAATTTGACACAAGAGCCTGAGAAGGGATTTAGGGTGTTAAAAGAAAATATAACAGAACAAACTATTTTAGTTCTGCCAGATTTTAAGAAGAATTTTCAGGTTAAGGGTGATTCTAGTGGGGTGGCCATTGGCACAGTTTTAAGTCAAGAAAATAAGCATTTTTATTATTTCAATGAGAATTTGAATGATGTTAAGAGGAAGTATTCCCCATATGCCAAGGAGTTTTATGTTGTAATACAAGCCTTGAAAAAATGGAAGCATTATCTTATCCCAAAGGAGTTTGTTTTGTATACTGGCAATCAAGCTTTGCATTTTATAACCAAACAAGAGAAATTGAACAGAGACATGCCAAATGGGTAGAATTCATGAAAAATTTTACTTTTTTTATCAAGCATATTAGTGGAAGTTCTAACAAATTTGCAAATGATTTGAGCAGGATATCTTTGATCTTGTAGGAATTCCAAGTGGATACCTTGGGATTTGAACACCTCAAGGAGATGTATCAATAAGATTCAGATTTCAAGGAAGCTTATGAAGCATGTGAGAGCCCTTTGCTAAGGTACATAAATCAATGGATGGAGTATCTAATCCAAGACATGTTTTTTTTCAAAGGAAGTCGATTGTGTATCCCAAAATGCTCGATGAGGGATAATTTGCTAAAGGAGAAACATAGTGGAGGTTTGGATGGATACTTTGGCCATGATAAAACATATGAGCAATTGAGTTCTTCATATTATTGGCTAGGCATGAGGTCTGATGTGAATAATTTCATTGATGATGTAGAATCTTTTAGTATGCTAAAGGAAAGCAGTAGAACACATGATTGTATCAACCATTTCCTATTCCAGACATGTCGTGGGATGCTATAAGTATGGAATTTGTTATGGGATTACCAAGAACCCATAGAGAAAGTGATTCAATCTCTGTGGTGGCTGACATATTTTCAAAAATGGCACATTTCATACCGTGTCACAAAACCAATGACGCTACTCACATAGCGAATTTGTTTTTCAAATAAATTGTGAGATTTCATGGGTTGTCAAGGAGCATAATTTTAGACAGAGATATCAAATTTGTGGGACACTTTTGGAGGACCTTCTGGAAGAAGTTAGGGACAATTTTTTCATTCAGTTTAGAATATCATCCTCATACAAATGGATAGACTGAGGTAGTGAATCAAATATTAGGGAATCTTTTAAGGATCTTGGTTACTGAACATAACAATCAGTGGGATCAAATTCTTCCACAAGAAGATTTTTCATATAATGACTCACTGAATAGGAGTACTGGTAAGAGACCATTCTAGATAGTATATGGAATGCATCCAAGAGGAATTTTGGAATTGAGAGATTTGGGATGAGATGAATTATGAAGTGTATGACTAGAGGACTTTGCTTCATAGATGGAGAAGTTGCATGATCAAATTAAGGGACAACTACAGGAAATAAACCAGAGATACAAGAGAAGAGTAGACCAGAAGAGAAGCGAGATAAATTTTGAGATTGGAGATCAAGTCTTAGCACAGCTGAGGAAGGAAATATTTATGAAAGGGAAATATAACAAGCTGGAGATGGAAAATATAGGACCTTGTAAGATCCTCAGAAAATTTGTTGCAAATGCTTATGAGATTGAATTTCCAGAGGAAATTAGAATATTACCAATATGCAATGTAGCAGATCGATACCCTTACAGGATAGATGATACATAAGGGAAAGATGATCAAGAGGAGATTCAATGGAAGTAATACATTCCCATAACAGAGAAGCCACAAATACATAATATTTTAGATCATAGGATTGTGAAGAAGACCAGGAGAAAATTTTATTAGGAGTATCTGGTTAAGTGGAAATATCATCCAATAGAACATGTCAATTGGATAATTGGAACTGATATCCAAAAGCATGGAAAGACAGTGCAAGAGCTCATGGACAAGAGTCTACGAATATTTTTGTACAAAGGAGTATGATGCAGGAGCATCACCATCAACATTCAATGAGGCCAAGTGGAGGAAAACTAAACATCCAACACGTGCATTCAAACTGTTTTGGATCCCAAGGTGAGTTTGTCATTTTACTATTTTGAAAGTATTCTAATTAAATGCCCTTTAATGTTTTGAGGCTTGAGCCATTATATGAGATCGCAGGAGATTGTATTCACCTTAATTAGTTGTAAGATTTTACATATATTGAGCATCGACTCATATATGGGTTGTAATTATCAATTTATTGAAATAAGCCATAGTGGTAGAATTATCTAATTATGATGTGAAAGCACTAGAGTAGTTGGAAGGAAGGCTCAAGAAGCCTCTCCATGTATAAATGTATGTAATCTATTCCCAAAAGAGGTTGTTGAAGATTATTTTCTATTTTGTTGGAGTTTATTTGTTATCTTGATGAAGAACATAAGTTTATAGCTACAAGAACACTTTGTAAATGTTTTGCTGAAGGAATATAATAGAGGAGATTTTCTTCATATGCTTGAGTTTTGCTTATCTCTGAGTTAATTTGGGTAATTTTATGTTATCTGTGTTTTTCTTTGTTTTATATGCCTACACATATTTCATGGTTGAATGAATGAACATTTGATGTTATATAAGTTTCAATTATTTCTCTTTTGAAAACCAAGGTGCAAGGAGTGCACAGTGCCACGTAAGGACTGTGAAGGCAAAGTCGTTTGAAACTTATTTTCTTAGAAGAGATATCGTGAAACTTTTAAGAGTAAGTGCAAGGAGTGCACACATAATTAGTGGAGTATACAAGCTAGAGGATACTCATGCAAGGTGTGCACTGGGCCAACACTTTGTCAAGTGTTGAAAAATTCTCAAGGAGGATGAGCACAAGGAGTGTGGAGGAGGATTTTCCAAAAATATTCAAGCCTTAAGTTTTTAAGGAGTGCGTCGGAGGTTAGTATCACTTAGAGTGATAAATATAAGGAGGAATAGTGGGAAAAAGTCCTTATATGAAGGGTTGACTTTGTTTGGAGGACGAGCAGATGGGATCCATTCAGGAGGAACCAAAGTATTTATCGATCGTTGGACTTGGAGAAGTAGCACGGGTTTTAACCCTTGAAGTCCTTCATAACTTGTGAGTTCAACAATCTCCATGTGTTGGGTGTAAAGGAGACAGATTTCCCAAAGTCCCGAAGTCCAAAATTCATCTAGACCATTAGTGGTCGAGGGACACGTGTTCACAGATCAACGATTATCTAGAATTCTAGTTTTCCGATGAAACCGAAGTGTGGTTGTAGGAGCATGCAAGTTTTCTGAAGCTCTAAAGGATGGAGTGGATCCTGACCATTGGCTTCAGAGCCACATGTCAATATATTTCTAGTAGTTCATAATTCCTATGCTCTAAGGAAATGGAGGTGAAAAGCGTTTTGAGTCGAGAACTCCTGAAGGCCCGAAGGTGGAAGTAGATATTGACCATCGGTTTAGAGGGACAAATGGATAGTGAATATAGACTTCACCAATTTGGTGTTTGGTGATTTTGGAGTGTGGTATTGCAGAGACCCCTGAAAGACTAAAGCCCGGAGCAGAACCAATCCCTTCAATTTTAAGGAAATGTGGACCATCAATCGTGACTCCTCACCTCTTCGGAGTTCGACAATCTAGTGATATATGTGTTCCAACCTCTTGGAACTCTCAAATCCCAGAGTCCCAAAAATCCTCGTGTATCGTAGATTCACAGCGCATGATGAGGATCATCGATTCCTTCATTTGTTTGGTTTTCTATGAGTTCGACATTCGACGAAAACGTTGAGTGTTTTTGTTGGAAGTCCCAAAGCTCAGAGCTCCGAAGTCTCAAATTTGTCCTCCTATTGAAATTTAGCCCATAGGTTTGGCCCGAGGCCACATAGAATACTATGTTAGAGTGTTAATACCCTCACGAACTTGATTTTACACATGGGGAAAAGGGAAAATTATTTTGGATAAGCTTTATGAGGGCTCAGCAGGGGCCCAAGAGCTAATTCAGATCCGTAGTGTAAAATATCGTTAGATCGAGAGGTCACATGAACCCCTAGGAGTGGTGGGGGTTTTCATCACGCACTATAATACCCTAAGAGGCCATAATTAAGAAGGAAGAGAAGGATTCATATGCCAAGGAAGAGGAGGATTCATAGGTCGAGGAAGAGGAAGATTCAACAAAGGAAGAGGATCAATTATATGTTAGAAGTGTAACCATCCTAGGAATTTAGTGTGAGATTTTTTGAAACCCTGCACAATGTGTACATACTATAGACAATTGGATCATGCGGAAAATCGTGTCTATAACTAATTACAAAGTGGCATGAAAAGAGGAACCAGATTGTTTAGATGATAGTATCATAAGAGAACGAAGATCGAACAAGAGTAGGAATAGTTACGTGTGGAGGAGAAAGAATAGGAGCATATGCGACAAAACAAGGAATCTAGACTAACCAGTGGGTTAGGAAAGCAATAGAACCTCCTCCAACATTTGACCCAAGAAGAGAGAGAGACACTTATAATCAAGGAAGGAAGGTGTTGTTAGAGACAGAATGGGTAGCATTGACTTTGCAACATGTGTATGACAGGCTACCTGTGTATTACATGGCTCCAACATATGACCACTCTATGGCAGAAAGAACAATTGAGAAGGTAACTACTCTACAAATTTTCTTAAAGAGTTGTTTAGAACTAATGGAGGATGAAATTGCATTGAATGCACTAAGTGGGATGATTGACCAATGTGCACAAGATAAAGAAGAACCTTTTGCACAATAAGCAGTTAACCAAGTACAATGCAAGAAGAGGATGAATAAGGAATTTCAACTTAATGCGTAGGTAGGAGATTACAATATGGAGAATATTATTTTGGATCTAGGATATTATGTGAATTTCATTTAGAAGAAGATATGGGAAATTATGAGAAAACCTAAGTTAATCTAGTCACCTATTCAGTTAAGGTTAGAAAATCAACACAAGATTGTCCCAATTGGAATACTGATAGGGGTGACTCTTAAAATTGATGGAGTGCACAACATAGCATATTTTGAAGTCATCGAGATAGTATATGGTAGAAAACCTTATCCATCGTTTCTTGAAATTGATTGGGATTTCAATAACCAATCTATTATTTATTTGAAGAAGAGGTAAATGATCTTTGATGTAACATACAAAAGAGTTACTGCACCATTGGATCCCACATAGGGAAGATGATATGTGGAACCAACAAAGGGAAAATAACTAAATAACCTTTATAGTATGACCGTGCAGATGGATGACTATATTAATTTGACTATTGAAGGTGTACTCAGTTGTTGAAGTATCAATTCTTATGCATCAGATTCATAAGAACCCCTAGAACATTGGCAATAGAGATTGCATGAGGTATCTACAAGAAGATGTTCTCTTATTACCTGCACATTACATTGGATTAGGGCTGAGGTATGTGATCCCCCAAAGTATGATGGACTAAAAGATGTAGATATTTTGTAACATAATTTGAATTGCAGATACCATATCAACAGAGATTGATAGTTTTATATATTGCGATGAAAGTGATTCCTGTAAAATGGTGGGATGCGCATAAAGATGGAATAGATAATTGGCAACAATGTAAAAGGTTGTTACAAGTCATGTTCATAATAGAAACTGAATACACCGCACATAAGTATACCAGGTTGAGTTTCCCTATAGATTATCTAGCATAGTGCACTGCGACATGGAGCTTAGTACCTAAGAAAGAATGGATGCACTTATTTGTACACACCTTGGATACAATCTCGAGGAATTTGTACTTATAACTGGAAGTACATGAAGGAAAAACATATTGGCACTAATTGACTTGCAACTTGAAGGTAAATTTCAAGTTTGAATATGATACCCCTTTAATGACACAACTTTGTAGATTATCAAGACCAAGATATTTGCACCAAAAGATTCGAAGATACCAACAACCTTATGTAGTGAACACAAATATTATGTGACTATTCAAAAGGGTTTTGGAATGCTATAATGTTGCTAAAAAGGACTAGGAGGATGATGAATTTGTGTGGATCTACAGAAATTGTGTGGATCTGTAGAAATTGAATGATATATGCTTATATGACCCATTTCCAAACCCATTTATAGATGAAGTTTTGGAGAATATAGAAGGCCACGAAGCTTACCATTTACTATTGGATTCTTCTAGTATCACCAGATTACAATTATGTAGGAAGATAGGAATAAGACAACATTTTCAAGAGAATGGGGATTCTATGAGTATATAGTCATGTCGTTTGGGTTGACAAATGCACTAGTAGTATTCTCCCAAGTTGTTGTCGCAATATTTAAATAATTTATTCATAATTTCCTAGAACTATACTTGGTTATTAGACAGTATTCAGTTTGTTGAAATACCATCTTGAAACTTTGTGTTTGATGTTCGATAGATGCAGACAATTCTAGATTTATTTGAACTTGAATTTAGTGCATTTTCTCTGCACCATTTGGTATCATATTGGGTCCATGTAGTATGTAAACAAGGAATTTTTTTTCATCTTGCGAAGATTGTTTTTATTGTTGATTTTCCACCACCTACTTCAATGCGACAACTGAGAGAAAAAATGGGTCCTACAGGGCACTATAGAAATTTTATTAGGGGATACATATAGATCACAACCTCATTGGAGAAGACATTGAAGAAGGAGGTCAAGTTTCAATGGAATGAATAATTTAAACAAAGTTTGGACACCTTAAAGAAAAAACCGATTACCGTGTCAATTATAGTATTTCCATATTGGAAGAAGGAATTCCATGTCCATGTAGATGTATCATCTATAGTGTTAGGCATAGTTCTAGCTTAAACAGAGGAAGGAGGTTTGAATCATCTCATTGTATTTTCCGGCTGAAAGTTGTCAACTACTGAAAAAAATTACACTACTACAGAGGGTGAAGGATTGGAAATGGTGTATGTACTACAAATGTTTAGACATTATCTTCTAGGCTCACATTTTAAGATGTATACAGATTATTCTACATTGAGATACTTAGTCAATCACATGGTGTTGGGGGGGAATATATGCAGATGGCTATTACTATTTCAGGAGTGTGACTTTGAAGAGATTATGAAACCAGTGAAATTGAACTTAGGAGATAATCGTTTGTCACTCATACTAACAGGGGAAGCTATAGAAAATTTTGATGCCATTCTAGCAAATGCACACTTGTTTGTAGTACAAATGGACAATGATTACTTAGAATATATTTTCAAGTTATTGAGCATAAGAGCATCCCCACCCGACTTTACAACTATGCAGAAGAAACAATTAGTAGTAAAGGAAACAAATTATCATCTTATAGAAAGGAATTTGTATAAGTTAGGAACATACTGTATTCTTCGGCAATGTGTATTGGAGAACGAATGACTTATGATATTATCAAAGGCACATGAAAGAGTTGTGGGACACCACTATGCATGGAAAGAGATGTTTTAGAAGATTTTTTCACACAGGACTTTGGTATCCCACCCTTCATAATGATGTTAAGGAGTTCTATCATATTTGTGATGTCCATCAGAGAGTTGGAAAACCATCCAGAAGAGACGATATGACTTTAATACCACACGCTACATTACAGGATTTTGAAAAATGGGTGGTTGATTTCATTGGACCAGTCAACCCACTATAAAAAATGTCAGGAGCAAGATATATAATCATTGCGACGTATTATTTGAATCGATTGGTTGAAGAAAAAAATTTCAGAGATTGTAGCACAGAGGCTGATGCACAGTTTATTTTTGAGAATGTTGTTACAAGGTTTGGATGTGTGAGAATCATTATGAGTGATCATGGGACTCATTTATTGAATAGAAAGATTACTTCTTTGACATAGGAATTTCAGATTCATCACAAGAAGAGAACACCTTATCATCCTCAAGCGAATGGAATAATGGAAGCATTTATAAATAATCTACTCCAATGAAGATATGTAATGTAAATCGATATGACTCGGACTTGAGGATTCATGTAGTGCCATGGGCGTATCAGACTACATGTAATAAGATGACATGATAGACATCATTTTGATTAGTATATGGCCAGGAAACAATTATGCCCATGGAATCCATTATGGTAATTCTATGCATTGTTGAGCTGACATAGCTCATTGATTCTAGCACAGTAGATAAAAGACTGTCAGAGATAGAAGAACTAGAGGAAGACTGTTTTATCAAAGGATTTCATGATCATGTTTAGAAAGGTTGTGAGAAGGCATGGCATAAAAAACATATTAAATAGAAGAAGTTCCAAATGAGAGACCTAGTTTTTCTCTACGATAACAAATTTTTGCAGCACCCTGGAAATTTCCAAATGCACTAGTTGGGTCGGTATGTGATAAGATTTGTAACAAAGGCATGTGTTTTTCATATAGAGAAATTGAATGGGGAAAGCATGGAAGGGTTCATAAATGGTATTCGAATTAAACTATATAGGTACAATCTTGTTTCCATGCATTGGAATGACCATACAATATGTGTACCATAGTATTTGTATCATATTGTATTATAGACTAAAATAAAAAGAAAAGAAAAAGTAATAAAATATATTGAGGAAAGCCACAATAAACATTTGAAGAGATAAGCGAATCAAAGTTATAAATCAGGAAATGTTCAAAAAAATGAAATATGAACAAGAAAATGTCATAGAAAGGAAGGAGGATTGAAGAACCAGGATAAAGACCTGCATAGAAGATAGGTAAAGCATTAAATATAAAATTTCATGGAAAGATGACGGGAATGCGTAGTTGTTGGTGTAAAATTGATCAAACTAGGTACCTTCTCAAGTTACCAAAAAAAGGTACCATGTAGTCTAGGGTGCTAGCATTTTCATATCCCCTGAAGACAAGAAGTCTCACCCAAAGAACAACCAAGATAGAAGGATAGAGAAGGGAAAGGAGAATACTTAGGTGGGTTCCCAGAACCTTCAAGATTCACCATGATATTACGCAAGACAGGATAACTACAGAAAAGATCAGATCTCATACACATAGGAACTAAATATACTTAAGTTGTGAAAATCATTCATACATAGAAACATCATATGGAGATTATCAAACACAAAGGATTACTGTAAAGATACAATTCATAAGCATAAACATAGAATGATGCATCATATTTCAAAATTTTGGATCCTTCTTTATATATTATCATCAAAACTTATTAGATACAACCTCTGAGATACAAAGTAAGACTCTGTTATAGACTTTTGGCTCTGGACTTAGGTCACAAAGCTCTATCTACCCAAAACTGTATACAAATTACATTTACAAAACTTTTTCTCAACTAAAACCCAACAACATTCGGCTAACAACAAAAAAACCTAACCTATCAAAAATAGCCAACAAAAAGAAAAAGAACAACCATTTTACAATCATATACATCTCATATATATATAAGTTGAGTAGGATATTCTGGCTTTGGGTTCACATGCTTTCTTGTTCTATTGCAACTTATTTTTCCTTGCTAGCGTTGCACTGTCCTTTTCCACAACCGGCTTTTGTTACTTTTCCTCGCTCTATTGTCTAGAGTCTTCTGTAGCTTGAGAAACTCATGATAAATAAAAATTGGGATTGTATTCCTTCTTACGCGGCTTCAAATCCAAAAACGAAGGGCCCAACAACCTTTGATCGCAAGCCTTGACTCGCCCTCGAGTCAAGTACTTGGCTATTTCGTAGCTTCTAGGAGTAATTGTTGCTTTCCCTTGTCCTCATTTTACTCTTTATTGTCCTCTTCTAATTGTAATTTCTCTTTATCTGCCTCTTCAAATGAAGGTCTCAACTCTTGGACCAAATATAGGGCCCACTTCTTGACTTCTTGAAAGCTCCCAACTTTATGCATCCATTTCTTAGAAAGGAGTGAGGCCTTGACGATGAGCTCTTGGGTCACATATGTGATACATCCTTTG
>JZKD02S1488674.1:0-10732 GCA_000966675.3 Picea glauca | reverse complement strand
CTTATAGTTCATCTTTTGTTACTATCTTCTTTTGTAAATCATTTATGTCCCTACGCATTTCTTCACCTTCATCAAGAGTCCAAGTAGGATTGTTTGGAGGCTTATTTGGTGTAGACGTCCCCTTTTTGGGTGGCATGTTGGCAAAGTATCACTTCTGAACCTTGATTTTGAGGTGGTTCTGCTAGACAATCTTTCTTCTGTTGTATCTCCCAAGTTTTGTCCCTTCTGGGTATGAAACTTTATTTTATGTAGTTCTCTGATATTTTCTCTCTGCAATGCCACGGGTCTGATCAAAATTGGATGTGCCAAGTGGAATTTATGGTAACTTCCCCACAACTTGTCGATTTTTGGCCTTTCCAGGAGATCTCACTTGTATAGCGTTCCCCGCACAAAATAATTGATATAAAATTCTGAAACTCGCACCAGAAATGCTACAGACTATCCACGATCCAATGAAACCAGTCCCACTCAATTTGAATACTCTAGGAATAAGTTATGATTGTTTTACCTGAAACGCCTTCCTGAGACTAGTCAATATGACTAATCAGATACCCTATCTTACACAGGTTGTATATACAAATTTAAGATGACCCAGAAGATGAAATTTTTACCACAGATACCTTACTAATTTCTGTAAATATTCTCTGGAGTTCAGGGTCTGAAACGTTACAAAAAAAAAATTATAGCGAAAATTCTGCAATGACTCAGTTCAGGATGATTCTAGAACCTTATATTGTACAGATTGTATCTCCAAAAGTGTAATGCCTCAGGAGATGAATTTTGAACCCAACGTACCTTGATCTGTCTACTAAATATCCTCCAAGTCGTTCCTTCTGAAACATTGTAGAAACAAATTTATAGGTGTTGCATATTTACAAACCTGAATTCCCATTTGTTCTGGTGCCTAAATTTCTGCTCGATTTTGACGACATATCGATAGGTAGCTCCAAATGATGAGATGTTTAGGAAATCCATTTCAGTTTGGATGTACCTATGCAAATCCCCGTGATATTTCAAAACCAGATGTTGCTCGGAGTCCTTGATACCCAACTTAGTGCGCAAGGTATGGAAAGTATTTTTGAACTCTGACACTATTTGGCTCTTCTCTTGCCGCAATGTGGTCCATCTCATGTACTGGTCTTCATAGTTATCAACAGGATAATATTGTTCTTTGACCGCATCCACAAAAAAATGCCAAGTGGGATCAGCCCCATATATTCCAGATTCCTCTGTGAAACTTTTCTCCCAGTAAGTTTCCCACCAATGTTTTACATGGGGGATATCCTTGAGGAGTGCGAAGGAGATATTTTTCCTCTCGAAAAAAATTTGAACAGAAAAATAACCTTCTAATAGATTTAACCATTTTTCTAAAGCATCGACATCTATTTAACCTTCAAATATAGGAATATTGAAATTAAATTGTACCTTGAAGGGAGAGGTTCCTCCAAAATGGTCATTTGATGAAGATGTGCATGTTTCTATCGATAGGTGTTGAAGGATGTGTGCAAAATTCTCCATCATTTCATCCCTCTGTCGTGCGAGAGCTTGCTCAAGAAACAATTTAATAGAATCTTTTGTTCCATCATTTTTATTGTCTTCCTCCATCGAGGGTTTCTTGGGCATGAGAGAGTGATTGTACTCAAGAGACACAAGCTCGAGACCCAATTGGCTATACTCAGANCTGAAGACCCAAAATACAAGAATTCCCTAAAACATAACACTTCTACATATCAACACCACTACCACCTCTCAACTCAAATATTATAGACCTCTATTTATACATTCCATGACTCTTAGAAAACCATGGACCGAAGCTCAGGTGCCAAAAACCATGGGTCCACATAACCCTCATTTTAAGCACTTCGCCGACCTATTCTTCCTTCTTCTCCACGAGGTGCTCCAGAGCACCCATTAGTGTATTCTTCCACTTGCTAACTTGTCCACAATATATATTCTTTGTTGCTTTGTCTTCCTTGATCTTCTCTTTCAACGGCTTGCTTTCCTTTACTTCGTTCCTTCTTTTATGCTTCTTTAAACACTTCGAACCTTCCTTGGTTTGTGTGCCTTCCACACACATCATACTTTGTCTTTATTCTTCCTTAATATTTTCTTTCTTCCTTAATACATGACCAAGGGCCAATAGTTGGGTTTGCGTCGATGGTCTATCGGTTTTCAATATTTTCTAGATCGGATTCTGAATCAGGGTTCGGTTCCATGTCTTTGACCTCGGCCACCAATGACTGTTTCGAGTGACATTCATCGGTGTTGTGCTAGGGGATTTTGTGGAAGTCACACCACTTCCTAGTGTCATTCTTCGTCTTCCCTTTACCACTTTTTTCCTGTGTCTTGGACTAGTTTTCTAGAGGCTATTGGTTAGGGTCGTCTTTACCGTGATTTGCTTGTTGCATATTTGCAGACCCGAATTCCCATTTGTTCTGGTGCCTAAATTTATGCTCGATTTTGACAACATATCGATAGGCAACTCCCAATGATGAGATATTTAGGAAATCCATTTCGGTTTGGATGTACTTATGCAGAGGCCCACGGTAGTTCATAACCAGATTCCATTCAAAGTCCTTGATACCCAGCTTGGTGCACAAGGTATGGAAAGTATTTGTGAACTCCAACATTGTTTGACTCTTCTCTTGTCGCAGTGTGGTCCATCTCATGTATTGGTCTTCATAGTTATCAACAGGATAGTACTATTCTTTGAGCGCATCCACAAAAAAATCCCAAGTGGGCTAGGCCCCATATATTCCAGATTCCTCTATGGAACTTTGCTCCTAGTAAGTTTTACACCAATGTTTGACATGGGGGAGAGCCTTGAGGAGTGCGAAGGATATCTTTTCCCCTCGAAATTTTTTTGAACAGAGAAATAACCTTCTAATAGATTTAACCATTTTTCTAGGGCATCCCCATCTATTTGAACTTAAAATATGGGAATATCAAAATTAACTTGTACCTTCAAGGGAGAGGTTCCTAAAAAATGGTCGTTTGATGAAGATGTGCCTGTTGCTATCGACAGACGTTGAAGGATGTGTGCAAAATTCTCCATCATTTCATCCCTTTGTCGCGCGAGAACTTGCTCAAGAAACAATTTAATAAAATATTTTGCTCTGTTGTTTTTCTTTCCTACCACCATCAATGGTTTCTTGGGCATGTGAGAGTGATTGTCCTCAAGAGAGACAAGCTCGAGACCCAATTGGATATACTCGGACTTCGTCAGGGACATGCGTTGAAAAATGATCAAGAGCAGTCTACTATGATACCACTGATCCAGATTATGTTCGAAACAAAATGAAAGCATGGATATTACAATGAAACACTCATGAAAATTTCCAGAAGTAGAGAAATGCAACAATACTTAATTTCTATTAATGAAAGAATTTTAAAGAGACTGTAAAAATATAGAGTGCAAGACTCGCTAGAATGGTGGCATCTTTATCTCTAAGAAGAGATGTGATGGATACGCTCATTTGCAAGAGCAGGGTTACAATGAGGCTCTAAAGGCCTTTTTATGTTAAACAAGAATGCCAAAACCCTAGACATCCAAAAACCTAACCCTAGGAGATGAAACACCAAAAGTCATGTGGGCCATGTTTGGGTAAGTTAGTACATTAACTTCTCGAGTTCATAACTTTTTCATACGATTTCAGTTTTAGGCCTGTGATAGCCCATTGTAAAGGTATTTTAGATAACTACACATTATGCCATCAAACTCTGACTCTGTCTACAATTTGACTGTGGCATGCCAAAATAACACTATTTAGGGCCCCAAAATGGCCCTGGAACTACAACAAGATGTACTAACATGAATACATACAAAATAATCCAGTTGCATTAGGTGAAAGGCCACTAGTATCCACCTGAAAGATGTGTAGGGCTTCAGACAACCCCAGAAGGGTAGAACCCTCAATTACAAAGAAGTACAGAAGAACGTGTTGAACTAAAAACTAACAAAATGAGCTAGTTGTAACAAGTGGGTGGCCACCAATATCCACCTAGATCAATCCTCCCCCCTTAGGAAGCAATGGTATCCATTGTGTTGTGTTCCTAGGGAAGAGGGTAAAGCATTTTCTAAATCTGAATCTTGGTGAGTTGTGTGCTTTGTTGGAGAAGTTATGTTGCTTGGTCTATGGAAGATTGTCACAAGCCTGTTACTGGCAGGGTTGAATATGCTCCACCAATCTGTTGTCTCTAGGTTTGACGAGGCATTGTGTAGGCACCATTGTAGGTGAAGAAACAATTTGTTTTTGCTGCATAGAAGGTGTTGAGGCTGTAGTGGTTGTAGTGGTCTTCTATGCATCCTTTGAGCATACTGTGAAGAGGATGAATTTTTCAGTATGAGAGAATACCTTGCGGAACTATTTTTTGGAGCATTAGTCGGAACTACCTCTGGTATCCGATAAAACTGACCTCTCAGAGTAATAATGACACTACGGGTCTAGATTCATAGACATCATGACATATCCACATATATGGTTGGCCTAAAACCACATCATAGACATCAAGAGGGGAAAAATCACACACTACCTCATCCTTGAAGGGTTGGATGTCATAGGACAAGCGACACTATTGGATGACACACAGATCTCGTCTTTGGTGAAGCCACCCAATGTTTTATGGTTGTGGGTGTGGTGTGGTTGACAACCCAAACTGTTTGATGGCCTTAGCTAAGATGAGGTTTTTATGGCTGTCGTTATCAACAATGAAATGCAATGGAGCCCCCTTCACCCATATCTATGAATGGAAGAGGTGCTCCCCCTCTTCAGTATCTATTGATTCTTTTGGTTGAATTGTTTTGGTTGCGATAGTGGAAGTGGGGTCTACATCGATGATCTGTCTATTTTCAATATTTTTTGGATCGGATTCCGAAAAAGGGTTCGGCTCCGTTTCTTTAACCTCAGCCACCAATGACTGTTTCGAGTGAAATTCATCAGTGTTGTGCCAGGGGATTTTGTTGAATTCACACCACTTCCCGGTGTCATTCTTCATCTTCCCTTTACACTTTTTTTCCTATGTCTTGGACTGAATGTCTAGAGGTTGTTGGTTAGGGCCATCTTTACCGAGCTTTGGTTGTTGCATATTTACAAACCTGAATTCCCATTTGTTCTGGTGCCTAAATTTCTGCTCGATTTTGACGACATATCGATAGGTAGCTCTAAATGATGCGATGTTTAGGAAATCCATTTCAGTTTGGATGTACCTATGCAAATCCCCACGATATTTCAAAACCAGATGTTGCTCGGAGTCCTTGATACCCAGCTTAGTGCGCAAGGTATGGAAAGTATTTGTGAACTCTGACACTGTTTGGCTCTTCTCTTGCCGCAATGTGGTCCATCTCATGTACTGGTCTTCATAGTTATCAACAGGATAATATTGTTCTTTGATTGCATCCACAAAAAAATGCCAAGTGGGATCAGCCCCATATATTCCAGATTCCTCTGTGAAACTTTTCTCCCAGTAAGTTTCCCACCAATGTTTGACATGGGGGATATCCTTGAGGAGTGCGAAGGAGATCTTTTTCCTCTCGAAAAAATTTTGAACAGAAAAATAACCTTCTAATAGATTTAACCATTTTTCTAGAGCATCGACATCTATTTAACCTTCAAATATAGGAATATTGAAATTAAATTGTACCTTGAAGGGAGAGGTTCCTCCAAAATGGTCATTTGATGAAGATGTGCATGTTTCTATCGGCAGGTGTTGAAGGATGTGTGCAAAATTCTCCATCATTTCGTCCCTCTGTCGTGCGAGAGCTTGCTCAAGCAACAATTTACTAGAATCTTTTGTTCCATCATTTTTATTTTCTTCCTCCATCGAGGGTTTCTTGGGCATGAGAGAGTGATTGTACTCAAGAGACACAAGCTCGAGACCCAATTGGCTATACTCAGACCTCGTCGAAGACATGTGTTGAAAAAACATCAAGAGTAGCCCGCTCTTATACCACTGATCCAGATTATGTTCGAAATGAAATGAAAGCAGAGATATTACAATAAAACACTCATGAAAATTGCCAGAAACAGAGAAATACAACAATACTCGATNTGCGATTAAACTTTGTAGTCTTCATTTATTACTTTAACATTCAACTTATATGGAAAAGCCTGACATTATTGCTCATGCATGTAAAGTAACAGATCTACCTAGTCATTCACACATTTGGTTAACATATAATCATTAACAACAAAAGAGATACATAACATTCAATCAGATAACACATGATATACCATGGTTCACCCCTCCTGGGATATGTCCACAAAGATTTAGCTCGTCTTCTCTTTTATTATTTTAACTCCCAAACTATAACGCCTCTCACATTACAATTCTCTATTAGAATAGGTTGAGATCTACAATGAGGTGGAGTAGATCAAACCAGGCTCCTCAGGCTATGATCTAACCCTCAAGATATCCCTTATTCCCTCTCCTCAACTCAACAACTTACAATATCGATTGGGTTTATAGTCATTTTGTCACACCCGAACCCCTCGAACCTCTAACCTTGAACCTCTAAGAACCCCGACCTAGACCTCCTAGGTACCTACTTATACATATTTTCATATTACTAGCCATAACATTCTCTTACCAAAACCCTAACCCTATCATGGCTAGGTCTTCTTGTATGTGTGCCTCGCATGCCTTCCTCTTCTACATGTGCATCTGTTTTGCACGAGCTGCTTTTCTTGCATGCGTGTCTACCTTACATGTGCTACTTCTTCTACATGCACATCCACCTCCCACGTCATGCTTTTCCCTCCAAACTGGCATGTCCCCAACAAGCCCCCAAAACTGACATCGTGACTCGTCCCGAGTCACTGCCTAATTCCAATGTCTACCACTGCTTCTACCAACCCTTCGTACATATCTACTATCCATTGGCACAACTCTTGAACCTAGCTTCTCTTTGTTGACATGGATTCGACTACCTGCACAGTGATTGGTGGTTGTAATATCTCTCCCCCCTCTAAGCCTATATATTCAAGGCATGCTTTCACTGCATTGATTTCCATGACCAATTGTGYTRCCTTTTCCTGTAAGGGMTTCAACTGAGCYYGTCATGCAATCTTCTGTGCCTGCACCACTTTTTCTTCTACTTGAAGGTTCTTCATTTCYRCGGCCTTCTTGATCTTCTATGGAAGTGACATTGTCCTYTGTTGCTTCTTGACATATGCCATTGTTGCATGCAATTTATCTTCCTTTCCTTGCAGCTCTTGTAGGCTCCCATCCTCTAATAGTTGGGTCCATAAATGGCCTCTCTTTTCCARCAGTTCTTCCACTCTATGTATGTTTTGCACAATTTTTTTTGCAATTGTTGTCGTGTCTTTCTCTCTTTGCACTCAGACTACTAGGAGAGTCGTAGGTACTCCATGCTCCTCTAGTTCCTTGATATTCTCTTTATATTGTTGTAGAGTCTGTGCTATATTTGTTATCTTCTCCTTCGAAGATGCTTCCTCTGATACTGTGTCATTTGAGATGGCATGAAAGACTTCATTTATTTGGGTCTCCATCTCGTCCACTTTTTTCTGTGCTATCTCTTTCTTCTGCCCTTCCTGAATGATGGCTTATTTTAGTACCATATTTTCTTCCTGCGCTATATGTAGATTCGTCACATCAGACCTTGCTCTAGACTGAATATCCTATGCGACGCTAACCTATAACTTATAGAGCGCCTTTTTTGGTATCTTGTTGAACGCCAAGTCCAATGTTTTGAAATCCTTCACAGGCTTTTGTGTTGTTTCCTCATCGATGAATGACATATCTGGTGTTATGATAAAGTTATCACTTCCCTACATTGTGATTTGTGTTGTCTCTTTGATAGGTGCTCCTTCTCTTACTGGCACTAGTTTCTCTTTTTGTTGTTTTTCCGCCTTGATCCTCAACTATTCTAGTGCATTTTTTACCTCCTATACCTGTTCCAAAATTGAAGCATGATGGTTTTCCAAATTTTCTCATACTTCTGACAATTGATATTCTACTTTCGTGGATATCAGTTCTACTTCATCTGTTGTCAGTGACATTTCCATTTTTTTCCTATGGGCCTTTGCTTTCTTCCTGGCACCACTTTCTTGCTCCAATGTTTTCTTCCTTTGGGCCTCTGGATTTTGTTACACATTATTTTGGTCACCTTGTGATCAACTGACGATATATGTATGACTTACTCCTCTGTTCCCTGAAGCTACCGAAGAAATGAGACTTTATCCTTGAGAAATTGGATCATCTTTCTTTACTTAAAAACCCTATCAAAGGAGATCGTCACACACTACTAAAAGCTTGGGGTGCGAYGATGCTTGATCCTCAMATGTTGCACCAAATTGGGTTGCGGCATCGTCACAGGTTGCTTGTGCTTAGGGTGTGAAGATGCTCAAACAAGGGAAAAAGGTGAAATTCATGAAAGTTCTAGAATGGAATCTTCTAGAATATGAGGTGGCCTTTGATCGGTTTATATCTTACTCGCTTATTTGATTTAGTGGGATCATCCTAATGTCCTCATCCATCCCTCTTCACTCTATATAAAGAGGGATCTCTCATGGGAAAGGCTAGGATGGCTTATGCATGAAGAATTCTGATGAATATTATACTTGTGATAACTTNGATTGGGTTTATAGTCATTTTGTCACACCCGAACCCCTCGAACCTCTAACCTTGAACCTCTAAGAACCCCGACCTAGACCTCCTAGGTACCTACTTATACATATTTTCATATTACTAGCCATAACATTCTCTTACCAAAACCCTAACCCTATCATGGCTAGGTCTTCTTGTATGTGTGCCTCGCATGCCTTCCTCTTCTACATGTGCATCTGTTTTGCACGAGCTGCTTTTCTTGCATGCGTGTCTACCTTACATGTGCTACTTCTTCTACATGCACATCCACCTCCCACGTCATGCTTTTCCCTCCAAACTGGCATGTCCCCAACAAGCCCCCAAAACTGACATTGTGACTCGTCCCAAGTCACTGCCTAATTCCAATGTCTGCCACTGCTTCTACCAACCCTTCGTACATATCTACTATCCATTGGCACAACTCTTGAACCTAGCTTCTCTTTGTTGACATGGATTCGACCACCTGCACAGTGATTGGTGGTTGTAATATCTCTCCCCCCTCTAAGCCTATATATTCAAGGCATGCTTTCACTGCATTGATTTCCATGACCAATTGTGCTACCTTTTCCTGTAAGGGCTTCAACTGAGCTTGTCATGCAATCTTCTGTGCCTGCACCACTTTTTCTTCTACTTGAAGGTTCTTCATTTCTGCGGCCTTCTTGATCTTCTATGGAAGTGACATTGTCCTTTGTTGCTTCTTGACATATGCCATTGTTGCATGCAATTTATCTTCCTTTCCTTGCAGCTCTTGTAGGCTCCCATCCTCTAATAGTTGGGTCCATAAATGGCCTCTCTTTTCCAGCAGTTCTTTCACTCTATGTATGTTTTGCACAATTTTTTTTGCAATTGTTGTCGTGTCTTTCTCTCTTTGCACTCAGACTACTAGGAGAGTTGTAGGTACTCCATGCTCCTCTAGTTCCTTGATCTTCTCTTTATATTGTTGTAGAGTTTGCGCTATATTTGTTATCTTCTCCTTCGAAGATGCTTCCTCTGATACTGTGTCATTTGAGATGGCATGAAAGACTGCATTTATTTGGGTCTCCTTCTCGTCCACTTTTTTCTGTGCTATCTCTTTCTTCTGCCCTTCCTGAATGATGGCTTCTTTTAGTACCATATTTTCTTCCTGCGCTATCTGTAGATTCGTCACATCAGACCTTGCTCTAGACTGAATATCCTATGCGACGCTAACCTATAACTTATAGAGCGCCTTTTTTGGTATCTTGTTGAATGCCAAGTCCAATCTTTTGAAATCCTTCACAGGCTTTCGTGTTGTTTCCTCATCGATGAACGACATATCTGGTGTTATGATAAAGTTATCACTTCCCTGCGTTGTGATTTTTGTTGTCTCTTTGATAGGTGCTCCTTCTCTTACTGGCACTAGTTTCTCTTTTTGTTGTTTTTCTGCCTTGATCCTCAACTATTCTAGTGCAGTTTTTACCTCCTATACCTGTTCCAAAATTGAAGCATGATGGTTTTCCAAATTTTCTCATACTTCTGACAATTGATATTCTACTTTCGTGGATATTAGTTCTACTTCATCTGTTGTCAGTGACATTTCCATTTTTTTCCTATGGGCCTTTTCTTTCTTCCTGGCACCACTTTCTTGCTCCACTGTTCTCTTCCTTTGGGCCTCTGGATTTTGTTACACATTATTTTGGTCACCTTGTGATCAACTGACGATATATGTATGACTTACTCCTCTGTTCCCTGAAGCTACCGAAGAAATGAGACTTTATCCTTGAGAAATTGGATCATCTTTCTTTACTTAAAAACCCTATCAAAGGAGATCGTCACACACTACTAAAAGCTTGGGGTGCGACGATGCTTGATCGTCTCATGCTGCACCAAATTGGGTTGCGGCATCGTCATAGGCTGCTTGTGCTTAGGGTGTGAAGATGCTCAAACAAGGGAAAAAGGTGAAATTCATGAAAGTTATAGAATGGAATCTTCTAGAATATGAGGTGGCCTTTGATCGATTCATATCTTACTCGCTTATTTGATTTAGTGGGATCTTCCTAATGTCCTCATCCATCCCTCTTCACTCTATATAAAGAGGGATCTCTCATGGGAAAGGCTAGGATGGCTTATGCATGAAGAATTCTGATGAATATTATACTTGTGATAACTT
>JZKD02S1488663.1:0-10732 GCA_000966675.3 Picea glauca | reverse complement strand
CTTCTCACTTAATGTTGCATCAAAAAGCATCATAGTTCCATGTTTTCCTAGATTAATTTTCCTTTATGTAAGTGTGATTAAAACCCTCTTTTCAAATCCTTTAATTTCATATGCTAACAGAGTATTATTGTAAGGAGCTTACATTCATTGTAGCATATTTCACCTGGCAACCTAATTTTCTACCAATGTTGCAATGACAACCTAAGATTGAAAGAGTTAGGATTTGATAGAATTTTCTTCGCTTAGAGTTACTTTCCTACTCCTGCATATATTGTGCATGCACCATCACAAGCTTATGAGCATAGATGGTTGATAATTTAATAGAAAGTAATTTAAGCAATTAAATTGCCTGACATAAATAAACCCTACTACATCATAGGTTTTTATCACAAATCATATCAACCTTATCCTTTAGCTTTCAATGATAGATTTTCACCATATAATATATTTGAACCATTCCCCTATGTTATTTGGAGATATATCTAAGTTTGAATTATTCAAGGAGGAGAAGTCCCCTCTTTCCTATGGAATCGTAGAGATGGAAAGACTCATTTTTCCTCTAATATTACCCTTCCCATGATGTTTGGGTTTATGAGCCACCTCATCTAGGAGTGACCATTGTTCTGATAAATTAATAATTGAATTTATAGAAGTGATYGCACAATTAGGAATGGACTTACCCTTTGTCCCTAACTCTTGTTCTCAATGTTGTGTCTCACCTAGATAAAGCCTCAAATTCTTCTCCTCATCTTCAAGTAGTGGTGAGGGATGGACTACTCTTGTCTCAAACAATTTCTCCTATAATTTACCCTTCTTTAGTATGCCTTCAATGAACCTCAAAGGACCATTTACAACACCTTTAGCACCACACTTCGATGTGGAAACCTTTGACTTAGATGATTCATCTTCTACTAGGTTGATTGACCTTTTCATTTCCATATTTTTGTCACCAACATCCCCCTTAGAGTTCCACCCCTTATTCACTAGATTTTGGCTTGGTGACTATCCTAATTTCTTCTTTAGAAATGGTGAAAAAAATTCCAAGAAAAATTAACAACAAGATGGTCATATATATGGTATCTAATGCATCTGAAGGGGACATTTGAATAATCAAGGACCTAAGTGTGCACCAAATTGCGAACAACAATATCAAGGCTTTCAACAAGGCCTAGTTTGTTATCAATATCCATAAGAACTTTAGAAACCAACCTATGAACACTCAAAGTTCCTAATAAGTTCCTTAAACCCCAAATGAAATCATTCATCTAAAATTCGATAGGTAGCCCTGGGCAATTTACCCAAACATAAATTCTAGAATCCACATTGGAGCATGGGTTGGAACATGGATTCCATGACTTCAACAATAAGTAAGAAGAACCCCATAACCATTTTCCTCCAATAATGACATCCATGTCCTTCTAAGAGTGGAATATGAAGTTAATCCAACGCTTCGTTAATATGTTAAAGGAAGGGTCATAACCCAAAATAGGTCTCGATTGTGACTTCATCCACATATTTTGTGAATCCACATTGATTTTCCTTCCCATAAAGTTTCACACTAAGGTCTTCCCCATAAATTGCATGATTTATTGAACCTTTAAGGCTCACCCACTACTATATTGATTCCTTGTGATTTCCTCTTCTTGACCTTATGGGTATTTTTCCTACTAATATTCCCTTTACAATGTATTCACCCAAAGGTGCTCTTTTCCCCCCTACCAATCTCTCTCCAACTAGGGGAACCTCACTACATCTATTCCTCTACCCTTCACCGTGCTTCTCAAAAAAAATTCAAAACCACCTTTCTCATTAGACTTACCAACAAAAGAAACAGTGTTACCAATTGTACCCCCCATTGAACCCTTAGCTAAGGTTTTACCCCGAGCCTATCAATCAATCAATACACCATGATGGCCCTGGCCTTCAATCATCATGCTCCCATTACTGGACACTTCTAATCTAATATAGGTCCCATTTACATTTTCTTTCTTTTTAGATATCCTACTAGATCTCTTCTCCCACTTGCACTCCATAAATCTACCCACCAAAACTCCTTTACCCAAAGTTTTGAATTCACCAAAATTGTTACTCCCAACATCACCTTCTTCACCAGTGTCGAGTTATTTATTTTCATAAATCCTTGACAATAAATTTTCAATCCATTGTTTGTGAACTTAGATATGCTTACACTATGTGTTCAGGACCAAGGCCTATCCTAACCTATCCTAACAAACAAATGGCGACAACTACTTCAAAACCCACCTTGAGATCAAAAGCAAGAAAACTAAACCATAGAGTTATCAAACTTCACTGGACTAAGAGTTCATTCAAACGTTATTGAGCATGGATCACAATCTTTCATTTATTAATGTTTATGTGATTGTTTTGAGTATAAAATCAAATCTTTGATCTTCAATGTCTTTATTTTGTAGCAATCAAACAAGAAACTATCAAACACTTACAGGAAATGAATCCTAATTATGCAACCTATATTAACTCACTGGTATGATTGACATTAACAACTTTATGAAAGCTTTGTCTTTATGAATTGGATTTATGTTCTAAACAACTACCACATTCATATTGTGATCTTTTAATTTTTGTTATGCCATTCAATCAATGGAGGAAAATCAAACAACAAATTAGTTTATTTATAAATCCTGTTGCTATAGAACAAAAGTGAAATCTTCAATCTGATCAAAGACACCAAACCATACATAAACTAACTCAAGAAACCAAATATATGTCCCAGACACTCTCACTTACATTCACATATTTATAACAAGATTGTAATGGTATTGCATAGTATGTCAAGATGTTTATGTGTGCATAGATATGACTCTAATGGAATCTCATGCAATCAATGAACACTTTATGTTTTTTGTGTGTAAAGAAATCAAAATGATTATGAATAAAAAGAAAATATAAAACCAGTCATTAGCTCATTGGCTCAAATCTCATTGATGGTTTCATGCCACACTCTCTCACCTAAAGAATCAAGTGTTCATGCACTTAGAGAAAATGATTGATTTGATAAACCAAATGAATTCTAATTTCTATGTGTTAACCAAGAAATCAAAAGAGTGTAATGTAAATGAAAATGTCAAGACCAATTGCTATTCTAGTTGTAAACCATTAACAAATTAAACAATAACAAACATAAATGGAAAAATACAAGTGAGTGGCATATCACCAAGCTTGAGGGGGCCTCCCAATCTGGTGGTTGTTGTTGGGAATCACTGATCTACTTGATTGTCACACTCACATAGAGAATTGCATAAATTCCTTTATTGTGGACTGAAATTGGAGATTACAAATGTATCTTCATGAATCAAATACATATACCAATTAAAATTCCCCCTCCTATGTCCTCGGAGGTATTATTTATATAGAAAATCAATGGGGAAGGACAGAGCCAAATCCCCCAAAATCATAATTGTTTATTACAATTTTGGGTTTTTGGAAAATCAGTCACAACAACAATTCTGAGAATTTCATCGTTATAAAAATGGTCATATCTCCCAAATCATTCAATTTCTAAGGAAATTGCATGTGAAGAATTTGAATGGGCATGTTTTGCACAAAACCCATGTCCTGGATTTTTGATATTTTCCTTCATATGCTCGCAAATGACACCACAAACCTGTCTCTTCTATTTTGGCACGAGTTTCACTGGATAACATTGACCATGAGTTGGAGATGGATACCTTCAACTCGGGTATAAATTGATGAAAAGAAAATCATCTTGGATTAGTTGTCTTCAAAACCCATATGGTCGATTTTCAACTAGATATGTGGAAGTATGTCAACCAATGATGCCAGGTACCAGAAGTGAGTTGATGGTACCGAAAGTGAACTGAGAAAAGTCATCATTAACAATATATAAAGTTGTAAAAACCAAATATAACTTACTAAAGACATAGGAAATAATATAAATAAGCAGCATTTACCTTTTAATGCTTGTTAAAGGCATTTGGCTTCAGAAATATAAGAAGATATGGTAATAAGGGAAATAACCAAGTGTAAAGGTAGGGTAAGGATGGTCATAAAGGCCAACTAATAAATGCAAAAGATGAAAAAATAGTATCCCAATATCTCCCCCACCCATGTATATCTGCATGTTCTCATGCAAAGATATCTACTGAGAGCCCCCTAAAACTGATCAAAATTGTAGTGACTCCACATGTTCCTCTCAAAGCTCAGTATCATGAATTAAAATGTTAATATTATTGTCTATCATGTTTCTTGATTAAGTCTCCTCTGCAACGACCTATTATAAGCAATGATTCGCTTGGACTTATGATATCAGTACTTGCCAACGTACACAGTTTCTTGTTCTTAGAGACTAGGTTTTTTCATTATTTTGTTGAAGCTTATAACTTTGTGCCTTTATCATACCTATCCAAGGTGGTAAATTTGTTGGAAAGTTTGAAATGGGAATTCAACAGTTATGGCTTTGGATGGTTTGAACACGATTACTTATGTGACTCGGTTTGAATCCCTTTAGTGATTCGAAATTATTATTAATAGTCAAATCGGAAGAGGGTTATCATTACATCAATTGCATTCAACATATCAAGAAATAGATCGTGGCTTATGCATGAAAAGACAGATCGAGGCTTTAATGGATAATAATGAAATTATCATGGCTTAGTGTATAATAATGGATAGGAATACGGTTATAGTGGTAGGAATAGTATAGGATATGAGAGTAATACGATGATGAATGATAAGTGAAATCGAGTAAAAATAATGATAGGATATGGATATAGGGTAAAATAAAAATCTTAGAGAAGTTGCATTATAATGAATTCCCTCTATCTCTAATAAATTAGAAGGATTAAAAAAACATACTTACCTATAATTTTCTCATCTATTCTGTTATAGATGAATCTGGCCTACGGATAAGCCAGATCTCCCTTGGATATGCCCTTTATCCAAGACAGACAGATGGGCTATATTCCTACAGTTCTCCCCAAATCTATTTAGATTTATTTCCTTTTAACCAAGAAGGGTGTTGAACATACCTTTCGACTGATGGTTTTCCTCGTGTATACGACTGATGTAGATTTCGAGATCTAGCTACAACTCCTACGATCTTCTTCCTGCACATAAAGAGACAAACAACTACAGATCTATTATTCTTCTGGTGTTAGGATATTCAAATCTACTAGATCTATCCCTATCTGTTCGATGTAAGATCATATCTAACATATATCATTTAACATGAACAATATTAAAGGGGAAAACCAATGATCTATTAATGAATATAGAAGAAATACATCAAAGATGCATACCTTAGATGTTGATGATTCCTCCAAGTTCCAGGTTCTTGATGCTCCTCCTTAGCCGCTTGATCTTCTCTCTCTATTTTGTCAGCATAACCACCCTCAAAAATCTTCTCCTCATCTCCTTGATTTGGCCTCTTCTTGTAGTATTTTAGAAGAGATTGGATATAGGCTTCATGAAATGTAAATTAGGTGAATACAAGTCATGAATAGGTGGATACAATTCATGGATAGCTTGATAGCATGTGAACTAAAAAATTACAAGTCATATATAGGCTTGATGGAATGTGAAATAAGCAATTACAAGTCATGCACAAGTTTCATGCTTAATTATGAGCTTTTTCCAACCTATTACGAACTTTTTATTTCATTCGGCCTACGGATAAGCCATATCTCCCTTGGATCTTCCCTTGATCCAAGACGGACAAAGGGGTTAGGTTCCTATGGTTCTCCCTAGATCTAGTTAGATTTATTTCCTTTTAACCAAGAAGGGAGTTGAACATACCTTTCGACCAATGGTTGTCCTCGTGTATCCGGTTGATGTAGCTCTCAAGATCCAACTCTAGCTCCTACAATTTGCTTACTACACACAAGGAGACAAACAAATATCAATCTACTATTCTTCTAGTGTTAGTAAATTCAAATCTACTATATCTATCTAGATCTAACATATATCATTTAACATGAACAATATCAAAGGGGAAAACCAATGATTTATTAACAAATATAGAAGAAATACATCAAAGCTTCATACCTTATATATTGATGCTTCCTTCTAGTTCCAGGTTCTTGATTCTCCTCCTTATCCTCTTGAGATTCTCTCATTATTTTGCCAACATAACTACTCTCCAAACTCTTCTCCTCATCTCCTTGATATGGCCTCATCTTACAGTATTTTAGAAGATATTGGAGATAGGCTTCATGACATGTGAATTAGGTGGATAAAATTCATGGATATATTGATAGCATGTGAACTAAGCAATTACAAGTCATATATAGGATTGATGGAATGTGAACTAAGCAATTACAAATCATGCAAAAGTTCCATGCTTAATTATGAGCTTTTGCCAACCTATTATGAACTTTTCCTCTGTTAGGATTTTCTCAAGTTTCATGCTCAATTATGAGTTTTTTCTAACTCACTATGAAATTTCTTTTCAATTATGAGTTTATTCTCAATTATGAAATAATTTTTATTTCATAATTATGAATTTGTGACCAAATAATAATTTCCTTGTGAAATAATTATGAGAATTTTACTTAATTATGTAATTCTAGCCTCATAACATCTAACAACATGCTTGCACAACCTACAGTGGAAAATACAAGTATAACATATTCATCCTTACAAGTGTGAACTCTGGATCCAAGCCATGTGTGGGAAAATTGGAGCTTTGAAGACCATTAGAAAAGGTAATGATACCCAAAATTCTGAAAGTTGTTGATGAAGAGAGATTTGATGTGAATTTTTGGAATTTTCACACTGATCAAACATGTATGAGGTGCACTTGAAACCATGATAGGCTTTTGTATTTCTTGGAAGATAAGAACTTATTGCATGTTTCCATCCACACTCATTCAAACTATGAAAAATGCGAAGAGTGCATCTACATGTTTTCTGGTACCACCGGTACCAGAAGAACATAAATCTTTGAAGAATTGAACCAATGTTTCTATTCAAGAAAGTTGGGACTAATGGAGTAAATGTTGATGCTGATAGAGATTTATTGATGTTGTATTGAATGAAAATGAGTGAAACTTGACATGTATACATGCTTGGAAACTTGAAAAATCTGGAAATGCTGGAAAATTTGAACTTATTCATGGTGTATTGCAGCTACAAACTGTAGGATGATACCATAACTGAGTCATCTATAGAAATACATTATCTACTGCAGCAATCTAAACATAGTACCAGAAACTGAGAAGACAAAAGAAATATAACTGCAACAAAAATAATGAAACAAGGAGTTGGAAAATCAAAATATAATTGTGCTCCAAGCTCTGTAACGAGGAATAAGGATGATCCTACTGAAAAGAAAATCCAAAGAAACAAATAACTTTCCCTTTTTGAAAAACCAACCTACTCACATTGCCCTGCATATTATTTCCTTTTATTGGTACACGGCTAAAAACTGCAAACTACTATTAGAGTCCCAAAACAAATTATCTTCACCATAAACTGACATCTTGGTATAATTCTAATTATTGGAATAAATTTGTGACCCAGCATCTCCTCTCCCCCACACCTAAGGGTTTGCATGTCCTCATGAAAACAAAGTGAGGAACTAATAAAAAGTTATTTTCTTGGTGTACTTTACTTGCATGTTTTGATAGTCTTTGAATACATTACACTTTGTTTTCTTGCTTTTGTTTTACTTTTGGAGACCAGATTTACTAGTGGCATATGCTTAGACAAGAAAGAATTGCAAAGTATGTGTCTTCAACCTTTGTAGAGAGCACTCAAAGGATGTCTTTATGAAAGATAGAATGCATAGGGTGAAGATATTGCTTATTGTTTCTATGTGTACTATAGTAAATAGAATTTTCATTGTATGGTCTTGTGAACAGAGCATAAATTTATCATGGGTGTTGGATAAAAAAAAGGAAAAGAAATGGTTAATGATGATGGGATTTACAAATGGTGATCTGAAAAAGAGAGTGGTGGATTTTTATGCCAACAATGTTTTTCCATCATGGCTTCCCAAATTTTCAATGAATTAAAAAGTCTTACACAAATTTTAGCTCAAGTTTGCCTTTGTTTAGAATTCATATTTGTACTGCAGGTTGAAGTAGGAACTTGTGGAACATGATGCATGATGACTAAGGGATTAAAATGATGTGTATGGAGCCAAGAGAACATTTGAATTTATGAGAATGAGAAACTTGTTGTTGATTGTGAGAGCTGATTTAAATTTATTGACTTGTTGGAAGAGAAAACCAATGAAAAGGAGTTGTGGTGGTTGCCAACAAAATGAAATATACCATGTTGATGTTTGAGACTAAATGACAACCTTTGTTGGAACAATATATGAATATGTTGTTGAAATTATACTATAGGAGACTTTAGAACAAGAAAATGATTTTTGCAAGTTGTTGTTCGTGCCATAAACCATATAGTCTTCACATATAAACCTTATTGGTACAATTCAATCTATGTGAATGGATTTACTTGGAGTCAAACATAGAAATAATTCATTGGATTACCGACCATTAATGCAAATAATTAACTAATGAGAGGCAGCTCACTAGTGATGAAAATGAGTGTTAAGGTACCTAAGTACATCCTGGAAGGTACAAATGAATGTGTTGAAGTTGAGTCACCTCCAATATTTTTCAATCAAGAGACCTTGATGAATTCATATTCTTGACAGTGAGGAGGTTGTTCATTGATGTGTGCAAGTCCCAAGGTACTTATAAACATCTCTAATATCGATCCTAGATGATGTGTTGGAGTCAATGGGATGAGATTTGTCAGAAGGCGTGCCTTAGGGAATCCCACATCATCCGACATGAGAAAAACACAAATGATTTCGAAGAACCATAATACAAGATTGAACCCACATGCAGAACTTTATTGAGAATTTTTCTTGCCAATTTCATGGTTTTCAAGAAAACTCATGTCCAGTTGTGCCAGTAACCTGGTTTTCACAACCAGACTTATTTTTATCTTTACTATTTTATTTATTTATTTATTCATCTACACTTTCCTACTTTACTTGGAAAAAGAAAAACATTTCTCAAGTGTAAGAGAATTTCCAATGTAGTCATGTGCATGATAGGATTAAAAACATACTCATATTTCAGTTTGAAAAAATATACTTTGATAAATATTAGAACATGAGGGACCAGTTGCTCTAACTGATATGATGGCAAGAATTGTTGAATAATAGAGTGGTGCTTTAGTCTGATGGTTGTTTGAAACCAAATTTCAATGTAGTCATGATTCCCCTGCTTTACTTGTTCATTAGAACCGGTTTTTATGTCCTCCTTTTTCATTCCATGCAAATCTTCCAGTATTTTCAGATTGGTCTATTGAATGCATAAAGGATCTAATGACATGCATGGTAGAAATTCATCATTCTCGGGTTCTTTTTTCTGCTCTTCATCAAATGATTTCCATGTCTCTTTGGTCTCTTCTAGGTCTTCTTGATGTTGCTCATGGAATTGTTTCTCTTCTATCACTTCCCATGATGTAGATATGTTCCTGATTGTTGTCAGGATTTTCTCCTCCTCAGTTCCATAGATGTTTCTGGTTGCTGCTAGGATTTGAGAGATTTCTTGGACTTACATTCTCCTTTACTCAATTGATTCTTGAACATACTTGAATTCTTCTTGCTAGTTGATAATCCATGTCTTTCACCTGTATTAGTGTTTAGGGGGCTCTTATAGCACCTTAAAAATATGGACAACAAATGAAATCAATAGAAATGAAAGCACACCACTCAAAGAAATCTAAAATGCAATCATGTACATGTACTCCTCATGTTACTGAGACATTTTTGTCACCAAGTTTTCTTTTCACATGAGTTATCTCTTCACAAATAAAACTCACTTGCAAAAAAGGAGACACAATTATTTGCATAATAGACAAAATTACACACAAAATGGGAAACTTGTGAAAACAACCTACCTATGCTCTAATCCATTTAGCATCTCCCTAGCAATTGCGCCAAAAATGTTGGTTTATTTATTTGCATAAATTCTTGCCATTAAATTGTCAATCTGGTGTTCGTAAACTACAAGATGATTCCACTATATGTGAAAGATCAGGGCAATCCTAACCTATCCTAACGAATAAATTTCGATAACTACTTCAAAACCCACTTTGAGATCAAAAGAAAGTAAAGTAAACCATAGAATTATCGAACTTCATTGGATCAAGATTTCATTCAAATTTTATTGGGAATGAATCACAATATTTCATTTATTAATGTTTATGTGATTTTTTTGAGTAGAAAATAATATATTTGATCTTCAATGTATTTATTATGTAGCAATCAGTTTTAACTATCAAGCACTTACAGGAAATGAATCCTAATTACGCAACCTATATTAACTCATTGATTTGGTTGACATTAACAACTTTATGGAAACTATGTCTTTATGAATTGGTTTTTTGTTCTAAACAACCACCAAATTCATATTGTGCTCTTTTAAGTTTTTTTATGTCATTCAATCAATGGAGGAAAACTCAACTGCAAACTAGTTTTCTTATAAATCCTACTACTATATAACAAAAGAGTAATATTCATTTTGATCAAAGACACCAAACCATACAAAAACTAATTCAAGAAACCAAATATAAGTCCCAAACACTCTCACTTACATTCACATATTTATAACAAGATTATAATGGCACTACATAAAATGTCAATATGTTTATCTTCACATAGATATGACTCTAATGGAATCACGTGCAATCATTGAACACTTTATGTTTT
>JZKD02S1488652.1:0-10732 GCA_000966675.3 Picea glauca | reverse complement strand
TGGATCCACGTGGATAAATCTCAACAATATGATGGGGGTAATGTGGCCCACTAACGTCATACCGGGTGATGTATACGGGACTCCGGGAGTTTGGGGGTTTTGGTGCGTGTTATAATTTAGGAACTTCCAACATAAAACATCGAACTTCGAAGGGTCAAGGCCACGTGGAAAACTTTCGAGAGTTTGGGAGTTTGGGCATAGTATGGTAAAAAAAAGGAATGCTCAAAGGATATCGCCGAACGACGAACACCAAAAGGAAGGGACATTCAACGTAAAACGTCGAACATTGATTATCGAATGGCTAAGGCCACGTGGCGAGACCTCAGGACTTCGAGGATTAGGAAAAATGTATGATCAATGCCGAGTGTCGAAGATCCCAACTAATAACGCCCCAGGTAACTTCGGGAGGCCATAAATTATAGACTTGAGCTCGGATTTTAGTGCGGTGGTGATGGTTAGAAAGCTCATGGCGAGTATTAACCAACGAAGGTCCCAGAATTAGGATTTGAGATAGTTAGGAAGAACATAAATGTGATGCCCCATCCCTAGAAAGGGTATTTAGAAGTTGGGTGTGTTACACATTACAGCTCATGCACATCGGGTTTTGTGCTCAAAATAAAAAATATTTCATATTTTCCATGCCAAGTCATGGGATCCATGATCCTTGGCCTTTTATATGCTGGAAACACTCTGATTCGACCCTTCAATTCCCTTTGAAGGCTATAAATTGAGCCATATACAAGCCTTGAAAAGAAAAGAGAAAAGTTGAGAGAAAGTACACTATGGAGAAATTTTTCCCCATGTTACATCCTTGAGTCTACATCCCTTAGTCCTTTAATTCTGAACTCTCCTTATGTTCAACCCCCAAGCTCTCCCTATCCTATGAAGGAGGAACCCAATTACTCCTAGAACTTGTGAGCTTGCCTTGTGGAGGATTGAAGTGGTGAAGGCCTAGGTGGAGGGATTTATTTTCTCGATTTCGACAAGTTGTTGATTGAACCAGATGGATGTCAGTGGCCTCCCACCTATTCCAACTGGCTCATTTTGACAGTTTTCCAGTTTGGCAATTTTTTCCTAGTTTTCGGGTCCCTAACTTCTGAGGCCGTTTTGAGGTCCTAAACAACGTTTTTAGGGCTCGCCACAATTGAACAATAGACAAAGTCAGATTTTGAAGACAAAATGTGTAGTCCTCGGATAGACCTTTCTAATGGGCTATCGTGTGCCTAAAACGAAGATCGTATGCAAAATTTACGACCCTGGGAAGTTGATGTACTAGCTTACCCCAACGGGGCACACATGACTTTTGGTGCTCCATCTCCTAGGGTTAGGTTTTTAGATGTCCAGGGTTTTCACAATCGTGTTTATTGTAAAAAAGGCTTGGAGAGCCTCATTGTAACCATCTTCTTGCGAATGAGAGCAACCGTCACATCTCTTCTCGGAGATACGATGCCACCATTCTAGCAAGCTTGTTTTCCCCTGCATTTTATAGTTTCAACACATTTTCTTATTGAATAGAAACCAATTTTATTGTATCTATGTTATTGTATCTCTGCTATTCTTGTGTCTTTGTGTTAAGAATAATAATAATCTGTATTCATTTTTGTTCTGCTCATAAAACACGGATCATTGATACAGAAGGTTGTTACCTATGTACTTCTGTTGATTATATTAATAGAAATACTCTTTTCTCGTCTAATTATATGTTGCAAAGGTTTATATTATTTTCCATGGGTAAATTTGCTATACATGTTGATGGATTATGCTAGTTTATATGTTGACATTTCATACATTTTCGATATGCCTATGTATCTTGGATGTTGAGGACAAGTTGTAGGTATCAAACAGTAGATTGTGAGCTCAACAGTGGTCTCCTACGAATGTCCGGAAGAGGTAGGCTTCTAGCCTTTCTTTTGTTGGCATTTCCATTTATCTAGCATATTTGAGATTTGAGTTGATTTCTTGGTGTCATTCTATTTGTTGTGGTCCTACCCCAAACCATAGAGATTTATTCCACGTAACACAATGCCAAATGTTGTTTGTCTATTCAATGGACGAAGTGGTGAATCATTCCATGTTGTCTTTATACAAATTGAGATGCCTTAAAAACATAAACCAAATATAATCAAAATAATGAACCAACTTCAAATACAATCATTTTAATTACAATATCTTTATAATCCCAATTAACAACATTAATATTAAACCTCCCTCCCTCTAATTAATTGGGCATTCCAATTCACCTTCACTCCTTAGAGTTTATGATAATGTATATAATTAATCCCTCCCTCTAATTAATTGGGCATTCCAATTCACCTTCACTCCTTAGAGTTTATGATAATGTATATAATTTCATTAATTAGGGTGCAATGTCTCCTAAAAATGGTTTGGCGTAATGGTCAGCTCGGTATGTGACATTAAAGTCAACATAATAACTATGAGTTTGGCGTAATGGTCAGCTCGGTATTATGTCAAATCATAATCTATTTAAAGGACATACACGCGTTAATTGCCTCTAGAGTTTGATCTGGACAAGTGCTATCATTAGTTTCTCAGGGTCGGTTTTCATTCATCGCTACCAGCAGTGCTACTATGTCGATGGAATGTGAGATTGAGAATGAATTCAGGAAGAGAAGGGTGTGCATCATAGGAGCAGGTATGAGTGGTCTCGTTGCAACCAAATATTTACTAAATCTGAATATGGATCCCATTGTATTTGAAGTTAAACAAGGAATTGGAGGAGTGTGGAGAGAAACATTTGGATCCACAAGGGTGCAGACTCCTCGCCCTGAATATGAATTCTCTGATTTTCCATGGCCAAACCATGTCACTACTCAACATCCCACTCACTCTGAGGTTATGGACTACTTCCAGAGCTATGCCATGCATTTTGGATTGCTTGATCACATTCACTTCAATTCCAAAGTGGTGGAGATTCGATATATTGGCCAAGAATATTGTGAAAGAAGTCTGGAACATGCTGGATTATGGAGTAAGAATGGAGGCCCATATGCAGACAGTGTAGTTTGGGACGTGGGTGTGCAGAAAAACAATGGAGAATCCATAGAGGTACGAAGAAAAAGAGTATAAATCAATAGGTTTGCTTCTGAATTTTCTTAAATGTCCCAGCATTATGCATATATTCTGGCATAAAGATCAGTTGTAGTCAATGATGGCATATCCATGTAAACTCCACTCCCATAGGAAAGTGGTCTTGTTTTACATGGGTGGGAAAATAACTACTGTCAGGATTGGATAACTGACAGACACAAGATATCAGATATGCACTTATAGAGAAATTTTATGGTAGGGGCAGTAAAATAGTCTCCTAAAATAGTACTTTCTCCCGACCAATCAGAATAAAAATCCCTCTGTGAACAAGGCAGCTGCATGACTAAACCTGAATTTACAGGGCCCCATGCTATATTCAGTACACCCCCATCGAGATTCAATAAATTATTACACCTACACAGGAACATACCAAGTCTTGATGAATTCCCTATCCTCAAAAAGTTTTTATTTTCCTGAATCCAGTAGAGTTTTATACTGACTGGTATTTGTTTGTGTTGGTTTACCATCCAGTGGCATCGTTTTGATTTCTTAGTCCTGTGCATTGGTAAATATGGGGATCTACCCAATATCCCGTCGTTTCCTCCAAGTAAAGGACCAGAAGTATTTCAAGGAAAAGTTTTACATACCATGAACTACTCAGTCTTGGATGAAAATAGTGCTTATGAGCTGATCAAAGGAAAGAGAGTTGTAGTTATTGGATCACAGAAATCAGCATTAGATTTGGCTGTGGAATGTGCTGAGGCGAATCGAGGTATGTTATACATTACAGGTATTATAGAAGTTGTGTTTCCATTCCTTCAATTCATTTTTTATCGGGCTATTAATGGGTTCTCTCTAATTCCTGGGAGGAGAAGATGGCCATCCTTGTACAGTGGTCTTCAGAAGAGCGCACTGGGCACTTATTTCTTACGAGATCTTCGGATTACCCTTACAACTCTTTTATAATACACGTATTGCGCAGTTCTTACTAGAAAGGCCTGCTCAGGGTTTTCTGCAGAGTGTACTATCGCGGCTATTTAGACCACTGGTATATTTTCCCCTATCTTATTGGATGACTCGGTTTTTAAGGCATGAATAAAATATCATGGATAGAATTTAGACTTGTTTGTAAAAACTGTTTACAACTTAACCCTAGACTTGGAGATCTAATTTTTAAGCACTGGTAATGTAGCTGAAGTTTTGTCATTGATGACAACATAAATCTGCCAAAGATTTCTCAATATTGTGGAAGTATATAAAACAATGAAATTAAATATTCTACATAAACATAATTGAAATGGCTCTCTGTTATTTCAGTAGAGGTGGGGGTGGATGCATCCACTCTTCCAAGCCCATGTACCTGTGCTTTGATTATAGATGATGATGCATTATATGCATTGAATATGAACTTTAGTAGAAACCCATCTAAAGTATACAACTGAGGTTGAGAAGCTCCAAGGTGAAGCTGAGGGGTTAATCCATGGACTCTTCTGTGCTGGTGTAACAGTGCATTGAATCTGGACGATGCATTATGTTATGTCATGTGTTGAATATGAACAATAACGCAGCATTTAAATTTGAGTTTCAGATACAACAAAAACCGATCTAAAATATACATGCGATTGCCAGATGATGCAATGTGTATTGAATATGAACATGAACACAAACCATATAAATTTGGGTCTCATGTACGCTTGATGAGAGTCCCGTAAGTTTGGGTTTAATCCATGGGTTTCCCTTCAATTGTGTAAGGATTCTGTTATTACCATTTATTTATTCGCGACAATTTCTCCCATATTGAACGGTAGAATGCTCCTCTCAGCACAATAATGTAAATGCATTCTTAGTATCGGTGTTTATTATAACTTTTTCCTTTTTTAATGAAGAGATGGGCAATCTTCAAGTTCATGGAGCTTTACCTATGCTGGAAACTTCCCTTGCGAAAGTATGGTCTTGTTCCAGATCACAGCTTTGTTGAGGACTTATCTTCTTGCAACACTTCAATATATTCTGGTAATTTGTTTTCAAGAACAGAGGAAGGCTGCATACTTTTTCGAAAGTCTCCCAATTGGAGTTTCTCGAGTAAGGGGGTTGTACTAGATGATGGAACAGAGGTGGAAACTGATCTTGTGGTATTTGCTACCGGTTATGATGCTGAAAAGAAACTCAAGACCCTACTTCCAGGACCTTTTGCAGATATTCTCGAGAAATCAGCTGGTGTAGTTCCTCTATATAGGTCTGGTTACTTCTACTTTTTGTTCTCTTCTCTGTATTTTCCTTATGATAATTCAATTGAGGGAAGAAATTGCATAACAAATCATAAGCCTAAAGAAGAAGTTCAGGTCAACCTCAAAACCTAAATCACTTTTCGTCTGCTGAGAATGAACAAACAGGGGGCTCATCCATCCACACATTCCTCATATGGCAATTCTTGGCTATTCTGAAAGCTTATCAAATGTGTATTCTTCTGAAATGCGTTCTCGATGGCTGTCCCATTTTCTGTCTGGCAAATTTGTCCTTCCGAGTATGATGGAAATGGAGGCAGATATAGACAACCACTACAAGCATTGGAAGAGAACTACACCCTTCTATTGGAAATCCTGCCATGGGGCTTTTCATATATGGGACAATGACAATCTTTGCAGGGACATGGGATGGAATCCAATGCGAAAGAAGAATTGGTTTTGGGAGATCTTTTCTCCATACAGTAATCTTGACTATCGAGAGATGTAGATCATATTGGACAGTGCTCAACGAACTAATAAGGCTATAAGTTCGCTCAAATTGCTACTGCTTCTCCACTCTCAATAAACTCTCGGTATTTGATTGTTGATTTAATATTGAAATCCTTGTGAAACATATAACGAGGAAGAACTTTCTAAAAAAATAGTTTTTAAAAATAAAAAACTGCTATTTCACCAACAATTATATTGCCGAATTCCAATGATGTAATGTCTTCTATTAACAAATGTGATTTCTTCCATTAACATCTCTTGCCCAGTTAAAATAACCAAAAACGTTGTTTCAATGCCATAAGGCATGGTTCTCTTAACGCATCAAAGAAGTTGCTTCCTTCTTTATCAATGTTAGTGGATCAAGCTCCGGGAAAATAATTATTTCCAAAAATTAATAGTAAAAAGTATTTTCTTTGTCAAGTATAGATCATTCCATGCACTAAACAACATACAGTACTTTTCCATCTGCTTCAAGCTGTTGAATGCTTTATGCAAGCTTTGAGGGATGAATAAACTAAAAATTACAGCATTCGTTCCTTAATCTAGTGCAGGAACAAAGTGGCATTTTTAGGTCGCTGAATTTTACATATCCTTCATGTGGAATAGTTTGGTTCTCCAGCATAATTTCTGATGTAATTCGTTAAGTTTGAGTGTGACCCAAATCATTAACCTTCGAATAGAATTGGTTGGTTTTCTATTGGTTCTCTAGCATAACTTTTTATGTGAATCACAATCAGTTTCAGTTCATTAAATAGTTTCTGCTCATCTTCCACTAACATGTTTAGATATTATTGCATAAAAATAGAGATCTTCCACTAACATGTTTATATGTTGTTGCATAAAAATAGAGACATGGCGAATTTTTAGTAATGGATTTCAAATGGTCTTGAATTCAGTAACTATGGTTATTGAGGATTGTAAGATGCCTTATTAGTCCCTGGAGATGTCTCCAGGAACTATAGCTTTAGCTTTCTGTCACGTAGAGGGTCTCATATTAACCACCTCAAATTTGCAAAGATAACCAAAGTTCTTTATAATTTCCTTTTAATGCTATTTAATTTTAAAAGTATATTTATTTTCTTATTTATTAAATTCTAATAACATAATTTATGATTGATTGATATCACTATATTTCCCTTGTGTGTTCGATTTGTTTTTCTAAATTGTCAGAATTAAGAATTGAATTAAAAAAAAAACAATTTTTTGAGTTGTTAGGGAATAGGCTCTCACAATGTTGATCCAGTCAAGGTTCAGCTGCATACTGCAACAATGCTCTAACAATGGTCTATTTGAGACTCAATGCAGTCGAGGCAAGGGTGGGTGTGTCATGCGAACTTGCTTGAGTTTCTACCATGCTCAACCAACAATGTCGATCTGTCTCAAACACCATGCTCCAAACGACACTGGTCTTTTCCTTCATGCCTACTTCACAAAAGAAAAATTGAAAAACCTACCTACTTTACAAAAGAAAAATTGAAAAACCTAGAAAAACCAACATAAATGAACTCATTTGAATCCAACCTAGGACCTTCAGCAGGGAAGAGAAACAATTGATGTGTATTCTATTAATATGAACATGTATAGTTACACAATATGGTTACAAGACTTTAAAGAGTTACCAACTCCAGTAATGGTACACTAACTAACTAACTAGTTAAGGATGTAATTAGGTGTTTTCCTTAACATTCCCTCTTAATTATATCAGGGAAAAACTATCACTATTACCAATGCAATTTTTCCTATCACCAGTATCCAATGCAAAAATGCAATAGACTTCACACTCCCCCTTAACAAAACTTGGTCCTGACTCTAAGATTAATATCTCACATTTCCCCTGTTAATAGAAGATTCAAATTATTTGATACAATCATCAAGTTAGCATACGAGTAGTAGACACCCTTGTATCTATCAAAGTGGACTTCATACCACATTCCTTTACCAAAGTGGACTTTATACCACATTCATTTTGGCCAGCGCCTCAAGCTGCTCGAAACCAGGGATAATTGTGATGTATCATGGCTCGAAACCAATATTGAGTTAGCTAGACTCAATTAAGATTCAATACATTCTTTCAAGACATAAATATTTTCTATTTTCATCCTTTAACAAACTACACAATCAATAATAACTCAACACACTAAGCATGCTTTCAACAAACAAACTATTCCCAATCATTTTAAGAATTTCATCCAAATCCACTTCAACCAAAACATTTACATGTGGCACTCCTACTCGTCAACTTTATGGCTCACACATTTTTCTTATAATAGATTGTGGATCTTATAGCAAATTGTGAATCCCTTATATATCCACACCAAGAGCAACCCAAAAACTTCTCATGACTTCTTTTGAAATAATAAAGAGTCTTTAAATAAGAAAGACTTTTTGTTAAATAATGGAGAGCACCTTTTTTTTTATACATCTTATAAAATTTAAAATAAAAAACTTTTTGTTTGACTTCCTCACCGATTGTGCCCATCTTTTAAAAATCACATGGCTGCTCTTCTCAAATAAATTTCTGGTGGCTTCTCTGGGTTTCTCACGTGGGTTTCTCACGTGCCTGGTAAACCTTATCAACTTCTCTAAATTGCCATGAAAACTGTCACGCGAATCAGATGTTTGTTTGGGCATTCCAAATAAAAGAGCAGCGGCTCTTCTCTAACTGACGGCCCTCTTCCAAACGGGCGACTCTTTTCTATGTGAGAGCGTAGAGACAAAAAAATACCTTCACGTCATACCAACGACAAACAACTTCTCTGGGCGGCTTTCCAAATGGCCCTTTGCTCCTTTCTTCCGTACGCTCGATCAATTGCTCCCACTCATCTCTATTGATCTGTAACCTTCTGAGTCCTTCTCTGCGCATTTTCCTCAGCGCCTAGATGGCATACCTCGCTTGCACAAAATTCTAACAAAAACTTTTCAACTCGACAATTCACCGGTTTCGCTGTGACTGTTTTTCATCACTGGCTTTCCTTTTTCTGCTATATAGCAGTAGCAATAGATCGAATCCTCTTCTCTCAAATGGAAAGATTTTCATAACCCTGGGTTTATGGGCCCTCCAGTGATGGAGTGAGGCCTAGATCCGCTTTGATACCATGAAAAGATTAAGCAGAGACAGATTTAATGCAACACAGTACATTATTAATGTGTATTTTATTAATATGAATATGTATAGTTACACAATATGGTTATAAGACGTTAAAGAATTACTAACTCCTATAACAGTACACTAACTAACTAGTTAAGGATGTAATAAGTGTTTTCCTTGACAAAACAACTAACATATGTAGGATGGAGGGTACCAACTGAGCTTTCCTTCCATTAAGCCAGTAGGGATACACTAGAGTGACTCTGGGGCTCAATCCGTGTGTACAACAATAGGTCACCTGAAGAATCAACATATGTCGTATGTGCACCTCCATGTTTGAGGAAAGTCGCTCGCTATGCTCAGGCATGATCAAGACTCAAACTCTATGAGAAATTTTCTTCTGGTAAGTAGTGCCTGTAATTACGTTAAGACTCACAACAAACATTTAGATCAAAAACTGTGCATGCTTTCAGTAAAAATTGAATTATACATGACAAAATTTTCACGACTGTATTGTTCAGAACCACATTGCTCCATTCTTTAGAATTTTCTCCTTTAGAGAATACTCCACAACATAAATATATTAATAAAACCAAAGGGATAGATTATGGATACTATGGCCTACCTACCTTCCCTGAGAGGAGAGCTAATATATTGGCTTGCCTGCCTTCCCTGGAGCTACGCAAAGTGTTGCCTCTGCAAAGTCAATGCCAATTCCAGAAAGATCTAATTTCATTTTGAGAGCCATCATGCCAATCGGCCCTTATTTTTAAACAACTCCAAAAGAGTGGGAATTATTGTACTTACCTGTCTCAACGTATTACAAAGCAACTAGAGGAGACCCACAGGCTTTGACTGACCATATTTTTGCAAATATTTACTCTCATTAGTCTTTGAAGTCGAGTAGTTGTTGTACTTGCTTCTGGCTCGTGCTGGACAACAATCACACAAGAAGCAATCAAAATGTTGATTTCCAACAATAATCAGAGCTCCGGGCCTTCCAATTTCCAATTGTGGGCTATGTCCATGGCTAACAAATCAAAAGCCAACTCCCAGTTTGTTTCGTTCAAATATGTCCATCCAAATATCATTTTAATTACAACTCTTGAATTAATCATCACGTTCTTCATGCAGGTGACTAACATTGTTATAGATATCATTATAGTTTGGATTTCCCATATCAGAGTTGGAGGATATCCTTTAATCTAGGCATTATTGAAATTGAGAAGATCATTTTCTATTGAACAAGTCTCTTCCAAGCATTGGATCTTGACATAAGCTGACACAAATCATCATCTACAATAATTCAACTAATACATTAGTACCTAAATGCTATAGTAACCATTGGGGAGATGCAACTGAAATAAAGAAGACGCTTACTTATGTAAATAATGATTATCATCACCATATATGCATGTGCAGAGGATTGGTCAAAGAAGCAGATTCTGCTAGGTGGTAGACTGCTTAAACTGGTGCTACCTTATATGTGGCCTCTCCTGCAATTGAAATTGAATCTTCAATGAGAGATTTGCAAATGAGACAATTCCTCCAAAGTGTTAAATATATTGTACCCTCAACAGTATAACCGTACACTGCCAGCTGTAGTGGACAGTTGTACTTTCTATTTCTGTCTTTCTTTGAGCATATATAAGCTCAACTATTTCCTATTGTTAGTGGGACTTTTGAATCTCTTCAGTTCTGTTCTGTACTTCTTCATACATTTGAATATACTATTCTTTTCTCTCGGCATTTCTCTGTCCTTCACAATTTGTCATGGTATCAGAGCTTCAGAAGTAAGCCTCTTCACACAGTCGGGAGAGCAACACGATCCTCACAGCGCAGAGCTTACACGCATCTTGAG
>JZKD02S1488641.1:0-10732 GCA_000966675.3 Picea glauca | reverse complement strand
CATTTGTAACATTCAACATTGTAGTCTTGTAAGGGAGAGAAGGAGTTATAATTTCTTCTTTTTGTATTATCCTTATTATTTTCATATCCTTGAACATTTCTTGGATTGTACTTTCTATAAGCTTTACAATGTATTGCTTTATGTCCAAAATTTTTGCAGGAATATCAATAACCAATGAAGATATATTGATTTATGTTAGAGGAATTCCTTTTGATGATTCTATTCTTCTCGTCATATTTTTGTTTAGTAGGAAGTGCAAATTTCTGTTTATTTGGGACAATTTTCAATGGTATTGTCCTTGTCTTATTTTCTTTTCTTCTTATGGAGTTCTTAAGAGCATATGCATAGCTGATTTTGTCATTCTCCTATTCTATAGAGGGATCATATCCTAGCATTGTCTTATCATTTGATGATCCCTCACTGCTAAGAATGTTGTTTAGGATTTTTGAGTTGTTTTCAAACTTAGACTGAATGTCTTCTTTTTCTAGTTTCCCTTTTAGTTGAACTATTTCATCCTCCAATATCGTACATATTTGTTGTTTTTCATTGAGTTCCTTATTCAAGATTTCTTATTTTCTTTTGGTTTCTTGGAGTTGAGTTTTTTACTCAATAACCAATTATTTTGAATCACTAATGGTTTTGGAAACCTCCTTTTCTCTTGATTTAGTAGCTTCTTCAACCTCTAAAAGTTGTTCCCTTAGTAACTTGTTTTGCTTTTTAAATTTGATTAGTTATTCAATTGCATGGATGAATTCTTTCTTGAGGTTCACTTCTTCTTCATCTTCCGAATGATTATCATCTTGAGTTTTCATTCCCATAAATAGAATCTCTGGCTCCTCGCATTCACTTTCTTCGGATGAGCTACTATCTTCTTGAGTAAATAAAGTTTTCTTCTTCTTGTAGAACTTCCTTTTATCTTTGGTTTTTCTTTTCTGTTTGAAGGTTCTCTCATCATCACTTTCCTCCTGCTTAGGATAGGGACATTTATTGGCAAAGTGTCCAATTTTTCCACAGTTGAAACATTTGAAGGATAACTTTCCTTTATATTTTCCAGATCCTTTCTGGAGTTTCTTTATAAAGTTGGCCTCTTCTACATGTGACTGGTCTTCATTAGAGATATGCTCCTGATTCTTCTTTTCTTCAGAATCCTTAAATGATGTTTCTCCTTTTGTTGGTTTTTTTTGTCCTGTCCTCATCTCATATGTTGTAAGAATTCCATGGAGCTCATCTAATGTGAGTTTGTCAAGTTCTGGTCTATCTCCAATTATTGTGGAAATCTTGGCATCATACCTCATAGGTAATGACCTTAAGATATTTTGTACAATGGGTTTGTCTGAAATTTCTTCTCATGTTTCTCTGATTGAGTTAATTATCTCATGTACCCTATGAAGGTATTCAACAATGTTCTGTTCTTATTTCATCTTCAAATTTTCAAACTGAACTCTGTAGGTTTGTAGTTTGGCTTCCTTGACTTTGCTATCTCCTTCATATATAACCTCCAGTTTTTCCTAGATCTCCTTAGTTGACTTACAATGCATTACATTCACAAATATAGGATTTTTTAATCCTCCTTGAATGGCATTGACTTCTCTTGAGTTGTCATTTCAAATCTTCTTTCTTGCAGTATCTATGGGTGGAGTAGTTGGTGCAATGTAACCATCTACTACAAATTTCCAAACATCAAAACAAAGAGCCAACATGTAGCTTTTCATTCTTATTTTCCAGAGAGAATAATCACCTCCTTTAAACAATGGTGCTTTGTTGGAAGACATTACCTCTTGCTGATCCATTTCTTTCAAGATCTACCTTCCAAGTATTAGACTATGCTGAAAGCACCTGCTTTGATACTGATTGCTGGAAATACTGATAGGGGGGTGAATCAGTATTACCCTTTTAAACAATTAGTTATTATTATTTTTATTCTATTTATTATCACAATAGATCAACAATGGACTTGTATTTAAGAATCAATTATATAAGTATACTTAACAAGAATTACAAAGTTTATAAATAATAATATGTGATTGTGAAGGACACCAATCCTCTTTAGAGCACCAACTCTTGGATACACAAATCCCCTTCTTTCAGGGAACCAACCCTAGGAAGCACCAACTCCCTTGTTTTAGGGAACCAACTCCTTTGTTTTAGGGCACTAACCCTAGGAAGAAACAACTCCCTTTTTTTAGGGAGCCAACCCTAGGAAGCACCAACTCCCTTGTTTTAGGGAACCAACTCCCTTGTTTTAGGGCACTAACCCTAGGAAGAAACAACTCCATTTGTTTAGGGAACCAACCCTAGGAAGCACCAACTCCCTTATTTTCACACTTTATTTAGAAAAAGGATATGAATCCTTCCTTGCTCCTCCCTTCCACCCTCACTACATAAGTCTCATCATTTTTTCTTCTTGGAATTTGATTTTGCTTTTGATCTTCTGATCTGGACTGCAGAGATGCTTTCTTCTTCACCATTCTTTCTTGCTTATATAATATTCCAACTGGTGTGAGCGTTGAAGCATTGCGTCCCTTTGTTTGAACCATTTCACCTCTTCATTTAAATTAACAATAATAAAATTTGTATTTTAATTTAGAATTACTATATCCCTCTATCATTATTCACACATTATTGTAATATCTTTTCAATTTAGTAAGAGGAATTTTCATAAATCTATCACAGGTATGGATCGATTTATTTTAACTCGATCCCATGCCTTTTTATTTCAGTCTTAAGCTTCTGATGCATCCCCAGTTCTCCAACATATCATATTTGAGCTTTTCAATTAGCTTTCCAATGTATTAGATGTATTGGATCACTTAATATTAATCAGGACAGAATATAGATCCTATCTAGTTCAAAGTTCCTTCCTGATAGAGGAAAAATTCTTCCTCTGTATGTTAAAATTCACATAGACGCACTTTCAGAGTCTCTATTCCATATGACCATAGGCGGTGGCTAAGAATTAAGAAAAAAGAGTGCTTAATCACTTATCAATATTGACGGTCATGTTTTATTTGCACGTTGATATGGACAGTTCTCATTCACTTCAGGACTTCGACATTTTGGGACTCCGGCCTTTGCAGTCTTCCAACTCTTCCAGAGAAAATTTTGTCGAAGGGTGTATTAACACTCCCTTCTTGGTAACCCTCACATGTCCAGGAGCTAGGACTATATACTTAGGCACAAAATAGCTCCCTCTCTCTGGGTATTTGGCTATTCGTGACTTTGGGACTCCAGGATACTCGAAATCTGAGGTAGTTCAATCCCTCCGGAGGTTTACCTACCGAATAAGTCATAAAGTTGTAGTAAATGCTTGTTGTCAGTTGTTATTACTCCTTCAGCTATGCTCCCACTGTAATCGTTCGAACGGTCCAAAAACATTCATGAGGATCTTAAATCAATGACTAGTATTAACTTCGGCCTTCGATGCTTCAAGTATTTTAGCTGGTAGGAGAAGCTGGATATCCTCGAAGGATGTAGTTTTGGAGTGATGTGGCTTGTTGATGTCATTGTTGACATGGCACTAGTTGAGTGGATGCCACATGTCACCTTGATTTATGAATTTCATATACCTAATGTGCCAACTATACCTTGACACTTGTCACCAGCTGATTGGGCCACGTGTCATCTTTGTCTTATGCCACATGTCTCCCTCCTGGATCATGGATTTTCATTTTGTGGCTTCGAGAGTTTTGATTGTTTGGGACTCTTCATAATCCCAGAGTGGTCAACGTCATGCTGAATATTCCTTCCCTTGCATGATCGAATGGTCTAGGGGAATCTTCATTATTCGAAGCTCATTATTGATCGGACGACTGGTGGGATTTTGGTGATTCCAGGACTTTGTACCTTTGGCCCCACTTATCTTATCCTTCCACTATGATTGATCAATGGTTGACATGATTTCCCTTCTCTTCCTTTGATCCTATGGTTGACGAGATTTCATTACTTCGGGGCTTTGGCCTTCGGGTAAACTTACATGTTTCAGACTCCTTTTAGTCGGAGTGGTCAATGCCAAAGTTGACCACTATTGGACCCACCTATCCTCATCCAATGGCCACCATGCATTTCCCACATTTGATGGCCCTCATTCACTTCAGGACTTCAGGGTATCGTGGCTTACCCTATCCTTCCACTAAACTCAATTGGATGATTGTGAATGCTCTCGAAATTCATTCCTATCCTTGATCAATGGTCACAATTACTTGAAGTCTTTTGCAAAATATTTCTCTACATGTAGAAATTTGTTTCAGCTTCAATTGAATGTGTTGAATCCTCCTAAGCTTTGGGTTTATAATGGATTCTTCTGCACCCTATTGACATCAATGACAATATCATACCACTGTGTCCAACAAGAACATCGCAAGAGAGTGAACAAATATATACAAGGGGTGCTCAATTTGATCCATTGTGTCATGGATCCTCACGATATTTTTATAATTGTTATTTTGGGGAAAGATGTTATGTGGAAGAGTCTCCTTTGTTAACCAATGTACAATAACCCCAATCATATCAACAACATATGGGCAATAACTTTGTTTTATTTATTTATGTTTTTATATAAATCAATCGTCCATATGGACATGTGTATATATGTCAATGTGAATTGTCATAATTATCTACAAATATTTCTATATGTGTAGAGGATAGGGCTTCTGCTAGGGACAATAATGAAGCAGAGGGTGAGGGTGAAGATCAACAAGGGCCCGAGTATTTTCAAGAAAATGAAGATTACACCCTGACCACCACCTATACCTCAGACATTGGCGTGGAGGTTCCTTGGGAAGTCGAGGTTCAAAAAATGGCTATTCAACGTTTCACAAACCACCATGCAAAGTTGAAGCATGAGCTTGAGCAACTGGATCTCCCTACAAAGAGAAAACTAAGATTGGAGATCGTTTTGCATTCTTTAGAGAACTTCATTGATATGTATAAGAACCTTGGGCCAACAATCGATGGTTTTTTTGATTTATTGAGAAGACATAGGCAACAGGTGATGGGCCCTGATAAATGGACCGAAATAGAGAAAAGGGTGTCAAAAGAGAAGGCAAAATCAATGTTCAATTTTAAGGAAGGACCAAAGTGACGAATGTTGAAGGTGCAATATTTCAAGCACCCTCACATTGCACACCATATTTATGATAGATTCTTGGAAACATATGGTAGACTTCCATGGAATGATGAGGTGCCATATTATTTTTCCAGATTCATTTATGCGGAGTTTTTTGAGAATATGCAGCTCGATTATACCAACCCACCATCCAAATATTATGGTGTAGGTAAATGTCAAACGTATAATCGAAGAGGTGCATTTCGAGATCCAGTTTTTCCTAGACCTCCACCACCCTTGGTATCTCGTCCACTAAGGGTGGTTTCTTTACCTTCAAATATTGAGGCCACTTCACAAGTTGGTTGACACGCGAGGGAGGCAATAATTGATAATTTAAATTCATATTTTTATGGTATTGTTGTTGGTTTGAACCGATAGAGAGCATGATCCAATGCATGTGCTAGTTTTGTATATAAGACAGATGATGAGATATATTGCATGAGCATTGAAGAGTTACAGACTTATGCAAAGGTTTGTCACAATGGTTGGAAAGACTTAATTGGGCATGAGGAAGGGGGCATTGGATCAATATGTGTTACAAGTGGTAAGTGTTTCATGCATTCGATGATAATTATTTTATTAGATCCACATCATCGCAATTTTTAACTAACATGGAATGTTTATGTTCATTAGTTGTAGTTCATTAGAATGTTAAATGAAACATCATTTACAGTGAGAGATATTGCAGAGAATCATACCTCACAGGTATTGCATGTTTCAAAGTTTAAAACTATGTTTTAATGTGTCAATCATTTAATTCTCTCTCTCTCTCTCTCACACATTCGTTTTATTATATAAAATTTGTCTATATATGTGCTTATATATATAAATATGTATTATAGGGGTACTAGGAGGGGACCTTTGGTATGACCCAACCTAATTCCATCTTGGAAGATATTCCGGTTGGAGATTCACTGGTATTAATCATTGTTGAAAGTTTCTAACTATGATTACATGCATCATAATTTAATTGTTTGATTATTAGTTTTTTTCAAGATATGTACTTACAATAATGTCTAATATATGCATAAATCAAATGTGTTATAGACCAATTTGTAGGAGAGAGTAGTGGATGAGAACATGCTTGGAGGAATGAGTGGTGGAGAACGCACGACAATATATGATAATTCATAGATCTTGTTTCTTGCATTTGTAAGTTCTACTTTATTTTTATGACTGAAATTTATCAAATGATTACTTAAATAACCATTTTTGTACTTAAAGGATATATCATTTTTGGAATTTTATTCATTTTTGTACTTAATTTGTCAGGAAATAGTCTACAACGTTTTCAAATACTCTATCTTTCAACACTTTACATTATTTTAATGGAAATTTGTTTATCAGTACATTAATTTGTTTGTTACAGGTAATTGTTTGGGTAAATTGTTTGTAAAATTACTAGCAATGTTTGAGTTTGCTTGTGTGTTGGTAATTGTTGTGGGTTCACTTGCCAAGTTGTAAACATTTTGCAACTATACTTTAAAACCCTATAGAACTATTGTCAATCAACTTTCTCAAATACTTTTTTGCTTTGACATGCATGGGTAGAAATGAATTTGGGTTGGAACTACTTTTCCTTCCTTGCTACCTATTTGAATATTGAAATCCCATAGAAGGATGAATTTATGGGCCAAATACAATTCCAAATTTTAGGCTTGTATGATAATTTGTATGCAAAAGCTTACACAAATTAGGGAGTTGTTATATGAAGAGAGACATATAGCAAGTTGTGCACGTGATAATGCACCATTCCTTATTTTCAAATGAAAGAGTATTTCCTCTCTTATTATCTACCACGAAGCACAAAATGCCATATTCTGTGGGAGTTTATCTCTTGGTAGATCTACTTTTCATGAAATGTAGGCATGAAAGGACTAGCCAAAAAAGGACATCACCCATTTGTAAAAAACAACTTGGTAAGAGGACAAAACTGGAAAAGATGAATGATTATTTCAACTTGGTCACACAAAGGATATGAGACCCCCCCTGTGTGTCAGTCTACTACCAATAGGAAAGCAAATTCATGTCACCTAGTTTTTTTCTTGGATATCAAACAAATTCATGGAAAAACTAATGTATTTCCTTAAAAGTATGAGGGTTGAAAAACAAGGAATTCCAATCATATTTTTTCCTTCTTGTGTCAATATTGGTAACCACCAACTGGAGTGATCATTAAATGAGATCCCCACCCTCAAGGGCCTCTTCTAGGTTAGAAATGGTTCAATTGCTTTACAGGATTTCTAAATACTCTAAGCCACCGAAGAGCCTTTAGTATTCATCATAGTGGGGGCGATTACCAAGGTATGAAGGATAAGACCTTTCCAAGAGACACTCCCAAAGAAATGTAGTTTTTAAAAAGCACCTTCCAAGATTCATTCCTTTCCATATAGTGGATAACGCACTTAGTACATAGATCTTGGTTTGTATGTAACATTTTATGGTCCCGTACCTCCACAATTTCTCATAATGCAATAAAATTTTCAAATGACTTTATGAAACCCTTAATTCCAATGTTGTTGGCCCAAACACAAATTCTAGAGGCATTTTCCAACCTCAAGTAGGAACTCATTGAGGGTACCTAGTAGGAGGAATAACAAGCAGGGGTGGGCGTTGTTATAGCAAGATTTGCCTCACCCTATGTAATCTTGCACAGAGGGCCTTATTCCATTTCCCTATGCAGACTTATCTTCCGTGTTGATAAAATCCAGAGACAAAAATTAATATTTTTCCAAATATACGCATCTTGCACACTATACAACATGCATATACACAGGCTGCTCTACTACAGCCCGTGTACATCGGGATTTGTGCCAGAAAATGAAAATTAAATGTCGGGTTTCCATGTCATGACATGATATCTCTGATCCTTGGCCTTCCATATACTGGAAACGTTCTGAATCGACCCTTCAGTTCCATTTTGAAGGATATAAATGGGCCAATTCCAAGCTATGGAAGAGAGAAAAATTCAACTTTGAGAGAAAAGTTACTTTGGAGAAATTATTACTTCATATTGAGTCTGCATCCCTTTGTCCTTTAAGTCTGAACACAGTGTTCATCCCCCAAGCTCTTCCCTTATTGATGGAGAACCCCATTGTATCCCTTCTATGAGCTTGCATTTGGTGGAGGATTGAAGTGGTGGAGGCCCAATTGGAATGAACTTAGTTTCTCGGTTCCGAACCGTGCTGACACGGAAGTCTGTAATATTTTCACTTTTGTTGATCATATATTAATAGAAACACTCCTTTCCCATCTAATTGATATCTTGCAAATATATGAGTTATTATCCATGAGTATATTTGTTATGTTTATTAATGGATTATGCTATCTAATGTGCTAACCTTCTACATTATCACCATATGCTTGCTTTGCTTGTTTGTTGAGAACTAGTTGCAGGTATATAACTTTGGGTTCAAGTGCTCATCGATGGACTTCATCGAACATCTGGATGAGGTAGGCCTCTTTCTTATCTCGCTTGCATATTGGTTTATATAGCATATGTTTGGAATAGAGTTGATTTCTGCAGTCATTTCCGTCTGTTTTGGTTTACCCTAGCCATAGAGAGATTTTCCTCATAACAGAATTGGTGACTCTGCTGGGGATTCAATCTTTTTTCTTAGGGTTTGAAGTACTTTTCTCCTTAGATTGCTCTCGTTTTTATTGCGGTTCTTGTCATATCATTGCTTGATAGTTCCTATTCACTCTGGGTCTGAATTTTCAGCCTTTCTCCCTTGCCTAATCTTTTTTTAAAGCATATACAGAACTTTTGTGTTGATAGTCGCGTATACACGCATACTGTCTCACTGCAAGCTGTGTATATATGCTCTGTTTTCCTAAACAATCACGTACATCAGTTTGCCTTGCCCTTTTTCTTGGTTTGGTGTTTTTTGGGTGGGATTTGATGTTTGTTGAGTCTTCTTAGGTCTCTGTAGTGCCTGTTGAGTGCTTGTGGGATGACAGGAAACCCTCTTTTGGTTGAATTTCTGGGCAAAGTATTTCTTTTCATATTTTCATTTTTATTGTCCTTGCACATTGGGATGGGTGTTTTGCTGCTTGGTATCTTGCTTGAGTTATATCTTTTTTATACACAGTAGGGCTATATATCAGGGTACGTTACAGTCCATGCATTTTCAGTTTGTTATATTGAAAATACAAAAAAAATAGGCATTTTGCATTGCTTGGCATTTTTTTCATTTTTGTCATTATCATTAGCTTAGTGCATATAGTGAAAGATTGCATTTTACTTTGGAATTACAGAGTTGAATTTGAAAATTGCATTGTTTTTTAGAAGCATATCATTCATTGAAAGTTAAAGTTAGGACTTTGCATTATTTTCATATTTACTTTTCTTGCAGAGTCATAACACCATGAGTTTCACTATCATACATTTTTGAGTAATCACGGCCATTAAAATTAACACTATAATTTAAAATTGATTAGTCACGATTTTATTTTCTAGGGTGCACAAACTAGCCTAGGATTTAGTGCCTTGGAATAGGATTTTGTGAGTAAACTTCTCCAAGGCAATTAAATAAAAATATGTGCCTGAGTCAGGGAGTGGAGAAATCCATTGTATAATTGGTAAGATTAGGAGGCTCTGCTCACACCGGATTTAATCACGAGGTCGCGTGAATTCGGTTGAAGGGATATCCCCCCGATACCTTCCTAGTGTCAGAGATATTTCTGGGGATCTATTTGTATCTAGGGATCTCGCTAGTGCCTTTACCTCCGTGAGAGGAAATACTTTCAAGGTTTCAGGCATTGCTACCCTGCCCATATGGTGGACCTGACTTATGACTGCTTGCCTGTGCATAAGTTATACAATGGTTTATTAGTTTCTTGACTTAGGTGTCTCATAGGTTACTTACAGGGGTTATTCTGCAGGTACCCTGGGTTAGATAAGGATCGAACAACACACAACCTTTATGGAGGATTACCTCTCCGGGGGGATCTGATCGACTAGTTGTTAAGACCACGAGGGCCCTTATAACTAATTTTGTTACCTCTGATCTTTAGCAGGGAGTCTCAGGCCCTTCTTGGGCGAGACATACCTTCTTTAGGGAGGGAGGCCACTCAACCACTTTATCCCATTTGTATGCATATTGGTCATTTGACTTTTGGTGTTCTCTTTGATTACTAGTTGACCTTAGGGGTCTATACTGAGTTGTCTTCATCATGGGTAGTGGAGTTCCTTTTGATCCCTCATTTACCGCTACCCATCCCATGATTCCTACTCATTTCATGGGGACTAATCCTACCACTTTTCATAACGGTATGAAGAACTATGATACTCAGTCCGTGCCTTGGGTCTCTAGTCATGTTCCAGTTGATATGACTTGGCCCATGCAATCCTCTCCCTGGTCCACTTATATGAATCCTAGCATTGGATCCGGGGGAACCTTGGCTTTGATGCCTATGTCTTCATTCAATATGAGCCACGTCCCTCAACCAACTCTCACTGCGGGTGGTTGGAACCTCCCCTCTTACAGATCCAATCCTAGCTATACTTTGTCGGGAGCTAACACTCAGATGGGTGCCTATTCTACTTATTACACCCCATCTATGTATCCTTTGTCGGTTCCTTCGAATAATTTTCCCATGACAAGTCCTCATGTATCCCTGAGTATT
>JZKD02S1488630.1:0-10732 GCA_000966675.3 Picea glauca | reverse complement strand
AGGACATTGGTGGAAAAATCAAGGAGCCTGCTCAATGGTATCAGGTTAGGACACAAATTCTAGGTATAGGTAGTGGGTACTACATGATATATAGAAAATAGATCACCCTCATCAAAGCTGGTGAAAAAAAATCCACACGAGGCATGGAGTCGTAAGAAACCCTCTCTTGAATATATTAGAGTGTTTGGTTGTGATGCTTATGTATATGTTACAAAGGAGAATAGGAGTATGATGGATAATAAAGTTAAAAAGTATATCTTTATTGGTTAAAAAGATGGTATAAAAGGCTATAAACTTTGGAACCAAAAAACTAAGAAGATTGTTTACATTCAGTATGTTCTCTTTAGAAAGGTTAAATATTTTCCCAAATAGGAAGTCCTACCAAAGGAAAAAGAAATAGATACAATAGAGTTTGACTTGGAGGGTGAATAAATTGACTCAATAGAAGAACATGAATTAGAAGAAGAAGAAGAAGAATAAGAACCTCATACTCCACTATTGGATCGGTTCAAGAAAGAAGGAATTCATAAAGGTATACTCCACTTGATTTTTTCTCTAATTTTTCTTTATATATTATTGATGATGATCCTTGAACTATTAGGTAGTAAGTGGATTGAGAGGATGGTAAAATTTGGATGAACTCCATGGTTGAAGAAATGGTGGACTTGGATAAAAATGAGGCTTGTGTTACGAGGAAAATATCTCTATGGCCTAGGGTAAACTACAATAGACAGAATGACTGTAGAAATCAACTCTAATCCCAAGTATGCTATATAAATGAAATTCTAACAAGACAAGGTCAAAAACCTACTTCGTTTGGACGTCTGATCAAGACCACCGTTGAGCATGCAACTCGAAGCTTATACCTGCAAATTGTCCTCAACAACCAAGATACACAAGAATATGGTGATAATATATAATGTTATCCCATAAAATAACATAATCCATTAACATACATGAAAAATATGCCCATGGAATAATAATTCAAATATTTGCAAGATACCAAATGGACGAGAAAAGATTATTTCTATTAAAATAATCAACAGAAGTATATAGGTGACAAACTTATGTGTCGACACATCTCAGAACCGAGAAACTAAGTCCCTCCAATTGGGCCTCCACCACTTCAATCCTCCACCAAAGGAAANCCGGAGCTGAATGCACTCCATTTAGCATTCATTCCCTTTCCTAGGAACTTAGGATAACTGGGTTTATTTCCCCCCCACTTTAATATTTTCATTTTTCATGAATATATTATAATATCCCCTTGGGTTAATCCCCCTAGCTTAGCCCCTCTTTCCTAGCCTCCCAGTCCCATCCCTTTCCCTACCTGGTGGAGATTCATCCTCCATTAATCTTTCTTCGTGGTTGGTATACACACAACAATGTATAAATTTTATTAATGATCTGCATAATTACATATACAAAATCAGGCTTATTGGCCTTAGCATCCAGGATCTTTGGCCCATAACACATAATCCTACCAACTTTTCAACACTCGACTCACTAGCCTACAAATTTTAGTACATTTCACAGGGGCTCAGCCTAGGGTATTACAATCCCCTCCCCTTATTTTTGCACTGTCCTCATTGCAACTCATTTATATAATATCAACAAGATTTTCAAAATCTTCAAAAATATGTGGGTACTCTGCTCACATAGCATCCTCATGTTCCCATGTCGCTTCCTCGGGACCATACCAGGTCCACTGGACCTTTACAAGCCCTATGGCTTGGTTCCAGAGCTTCTTTCTCTTCCTGTCCAATATGTGCACCATATGCACTTGTAATGTGCCTTCTTGCTCCACTTGAATCACATTCCAATCAATCACATGATTAGGATCAGGTACATACTTATTGAGCAATGAAACATGAAATACATTATGAACAATCATGGATGCAGGCAATGAAATCATATAAGAAGCTAGTCCAATCCTTTCTAGGATTTTGAATGGTCCACAATATCTAGCTGCCAACTTGGAATAGTTTCCCAGCTTCRGGGAACTTATGTTGGCTTTTACTTTTGAGAAAACATGATCACCCAATTTAATCTCCCTGTGGTTTCTATTCTTATCAGCGTAACTTTTCTTCATGTCTTGGGCAACCTTCAAATTMTGCTTAATATTCAACATTTTCTCTTCCATTTCCTCGAGCAATTCTGACCCAACCACTACCCTATCATCTCGSYTATCCTAGCTTACTGGGGTGTTACACTTTCTTCCATAAAGTGCTTCAAATGGGCTMATCTTCARTGATGCTTGATAACCATTGTTGTAAGAAAATTCTACCAAGTGTAGGTAGTCTTCCCATTTATATGGTTTGTCCATCACATACATCCTTAGCATGTCCTCTATCACTTGGTTCACCCTTTTCGTTTTCCCATTAGACTGAGGACGATAGGTTGTGTTGAAGGTCAGATTCATTCTGAACCCTTTGAATAACCCCTTCTAGAACTTTGAGGTAAATTTTGGGTCTCTTTTAGACACAATTTTCTTGGGAATACCGTGAAATAGTGCTACTTCCTTCATATAGATATCAACAACATTAGCTTCCTTGTGAGTGGTTTTCAATGGAATAAAATGGGCATCTTTCGTAAGCTTATCCACCACCACCATGATGGAATCATGTTGCTTGCTGGTTCTGGAAAATCCTGTGATGAAATCCATTGTCACCACTTCCCACTTCCACTCAGGAATGGGAAATGGCTATAGAAACCCATCTGGGTGCCTATGTTCAGCTTTGACCTTCTGACATTCTAAGAATTTAGCTATGTATTCAACAATCTCCTATTTCAGGCCTGACCAATAATATTGGCTCTTGACTTTTGAAACTATTTTCTAATTTCGTGGGTGTCCTACATAAGGAACATTATGAATCTCTTTTAAAATCTCTCTCCTCAATTACAAAGAATTGGGTACATAGACTTTGTTTTTGTACCAAAGGATTCCATCAATTCCCAATTCATAATCCTCAACCTTCTATTGCATTTTACCTTGCTACAATTTTGTTACTAATTCCATGTACTGCAAATCTGAATTTGCAGCCTCATAGATTCTACCTTGAATATCCATATGATACATGCTAATGGTTGTAGCATGAATTTCATGCACTCTCCTGTTGAGTGCATCAACCACTTTGTTCTCCTTTCCTTTGATATGCTTGATATCAAAGTCATACTCACAAAGGAATTCCAACCATCGACTTTGCCTAGCATTCAAGGTTGGCTAATCAAACAAATACTTCAGACCATTATGGTCTATCCTCAATTCAAACCTCCTTCCCATGAGGTAGCACCTCCATTTCTTCAGGGCRTGTACAATGGCTTCCAACTCCAAATCATGAGTGGCATATATCMTTTCATTCTCTTTCAATTTTCTAGAGTCATAACATATTACAAACACATTCTGGTTGAGGAATCCTCCYAGTCCTTCCTTACATGCATCTTTGCAAACCAMAAAATCCTCATTCAGATCTACAATCTTCAGAATTAGAGCACTGGTTAACAATTGCTTCAATTGTTGGAAACTTCTCTCACATTCTTCTATCCATTGAAATTTCTTTCCCTTCCTTTGTAAGGAAGTGGTGGGGTAAGCTATTCTTGAGAACCATGTAATGAACCTTCTGTAATAGCCAGCTAGACCCATGAAGTATCTAACTTCTGTCACATTCTTCATCACTGACCATTCTCTAATGGCTTCTATCTTCTCAGGATCCACGAGTATCCCATCCTTTGAAATGATATACCCCAAGTAATGGACCTGCTTTTGATAAAATGAGTACTTGCTCAATTTGGCATACAGTTGGTGCTCTCTTAGCACCTACAACACCATCCTTAGATGATGTTCATGTTCTTCCTATGACTTGGAATACACTAGGATTTCATCCAAAAAGACTATGAAAAACTTGTCTAGATATTTTTTGAATACACCATTCATTAGGCACATGAAAACAACAAGTGCATTTGATAACCCAAATGRCACCATTGTGAATTCATAATGACCATACCTTGTTATGAAGGYAGTCTTGTTGATGTMTTCATCCTTCATCCTTACCTGATGGTACCCTGAMCTGAGATCTATTTTTGAAAATATCTTGGCMTCCTTCAACTGATCAAAGAGATCATCGATCCTTGGCAAAKGATACTTGTTATTTATAGTAACTTTATTAAACTATCTGAAATCRATGCACAATCTCAATGTCTCATCYTTATTCTTCACAAAAAATACCGKGGCACCCCAAGGTGACACACTTGGGTGTATATACCCCTTCTTCAGAAGTTCTTCAAGCTGCATTTGCAACTCCTTCAACTTTGGTGTACTCATTCTGTAAGGAGTTTTTGACACTGGAGCTGCTCTAGGCATCATATTTATGGATAAATCAATATCTCTCTTTGGAGTTAATCCTGGTACCTCCTTGAACACATCTTCAAAATATTCCAGGACTGCATGATCCTCAATATTGGGTACTTAATCCTTAGATGCTTCCTCCATATGGGCTACAAATATTTGACAACCCTTCCTGAAGCAGTTCTTTATCTGCATTTATAATATTTCTCTGATAGCAATTTCTCTGGGAATTCCTTGGACTGCTCTCTAATTTCCTTCCTCATCAAATAAACTGAATGCCTTTTTATGGTAGTCTAAAATGGCATGGTTATTGATCATACCTTCAACTTCAATCATTTGTGATTGAAACTCAACTTGCTTGTTGTCCAGGGCTACATATATCCTTGGTATTCTATTGCCCATGTCCTCCACTTTTTCTGCTTGCTGAACATTGTGGACAACTCTCATTTTTCTATTTTTGTGGGGATAATCTCTATACTTGTGGTCTCCCTGACAGCCCTAACATTGAATGGGTGTCTTCCTTGGCCTTTGTCCCCCTACCTCAGCCATTCTCTTCTCTCTAAAAGATGCTTGTCCTTGAGAACCGTTTTTGAAAAAGGGGGGTTTGTTTCCCTTTTTCCTCTGCTCTTTCTTGAACTTATTCTTGTCCTCCCAATCCTTCCAGAAAGTGGGATTTTCTCTTTGCTGCTCATATAAGAATTTTTATCTCCTTATAGTTTCTTCCATAGTTTTAGGATCATCACACTGGATCTTTTCACTAATGGAATATGGCAGTCCACTCAAATACCTTTGAATTTTTACAGTCTCATATTTGATGAAAGGGACATACTTCATCAATTCCAAAAACCTTCGTTCATATTCATCAATGGCCATGCTACCCAGCTTGAGTTCAAAGAACTCTTTCATCTTTCTATCATAGTATCTCTTAGTTAAGTACTTCTTTTCAAAGTGTTTCTTGAATTCCTTCCAAGTAACGTTTTTCTCTTTAATGTGTTTCACCTGCACAAGTTGATCCCACCACATGGATGCCTTTCCTTTCAGTTGATACATTGTGATTCTTCCTTCTACATGAGAGGAGTAATTCTGCAGTTGGAAATATTTCATCATTCCAAGAAGCCATGTCTTTGCATCTTCCTCCTTCTGGTGCTCTCCATCAAATGTAGGAGGTTTAATCTTTTTCATTTCACCCTTCAGTTCATCCACTCNGGCACCCCAAGGTGACACACTTGGGTGTATATACCCCTTCTTCAGAAGTTCTTCAAGCTGCATTTGCAACTCCTTCAACTTTGGTGTACTCATTCTGTAAGGAGTTTTTGACACTGGAGCTGCTCTAGGCATCATATTTATGGATAAATCAATATCTCTCTTTGGAGTTAATCCTGGTACCTCCTTGAACACATCTTCAAAATATTCCAGGACTGCATGATCCTCAATATTGGGTACTTAATCCTTAGATGCTTCCTCCATATGGGCTACAAATATTTGACAACCCTTCCTGAAGCAGTTCTTTATCTGCATTTATAATATTTCTCTGATAGCAATTTCTCTGGGAATTCCTTGGACTGCTCTCTAATTTCCTTCCTCATCAAATAAACTGAATGCCTTTTTATGGTAGTCTAAAATGGCATGGTTATTGATCATACCTTCAACTTCAATCATTTGTGATTGAAACTCAACTTGCTTGTTGTCCAGGGCTACATATATCCTTGGTATTCTATTGCCCATGTCCTCCACTTTTTCTGCTTGCTGAACATTGTGGACAACTCTCATTTTTCTATTTTTGTGGGGATAATCTCTATACTTGTGGTCTCCCTGACAGCCCTAACATTGAATGGGTGTCTTCCTTGGCCTTTGTCCCCCTACCTCAACAATTCTCTTCTCTCTAAAAGATGCTTGTCCTTGAGGACCGTTTTTGAAAAAGGGGGGTTTGTTTCCCTTTTTCCTCTGCTCTTTATTGAACTTATTCTTGTCCTCCCAATCCTTCCAGAAAGTGGGATTTTCTCTTTGCTGCTCATATAAGAATTTTTCTCTCCTTATAGTTTCTTCCATAGTTTTAGGATCATCACACTGGATCTTTTCACTAATGGAATATGGCATTCCACTCAAATACCTTTGAATTTTTACAGTCTCATATTTGATGAAAGGGACATACTTCATCAATTCCAAAAAACTTCGTTCATATTCATCAATGGCCATGCTACCCAGCTTGAGTTCAAAGAACTCTTTCATCTTTCTATCATAGTATCTCTTAGTTAAGTACTTCTTTTCAAAGTGTTTCTTGAATTCCTTCCAAGTAACGTTTTTCTCTTTAATGTGTTTCACCTGCACAAGTTGATCCCACCACATGGATGCCTTTCCTTTCAGTTGATACATTGTGATTCTTCCTTCTACATGAGAGGAGTAATTCTGCAGTTGGAAATATTTCATCATTCCAAGAAGCCATGTCTTTGCATCTTCCTCCTTCTGGTGCTCTCCATCAAATGTAGGAGGTTTAATCTTTTTCATTTCACCCTTCAGTTCATCCACTCTAGATCTCCTATGCTTTTAGGTAGGGGATGAGATTGAACTATTGTGTTCCCTCCTTTTGGAGTGCCCTTCGGAGTGATGATGGTGTCTAACGACACTCCTTGATTTTCTCTTCTCATCAGGGGACCTATGACTTCGTGATTTACTGGAGTCACTCTCCTTATCCAATTTATTTTATATCCTTTCCAGGCTATGTATCAACTTTATGTTGAATTCTCCCTGTTATTCCTTGGCTTTCATGAGATTTTTGTTATCTACTCGGTGACTCTGGACATATTTATGCAATATTTCAATGATTTTCATCATGTTTCCTTCCTTATCTATCTCTTCTCCATGCCCATTGGAGTTTGATCCTTCAACTCCCAAATGGACATCCATTCGTTTAGCTTCATTATTTGAACTGAAAGCATTATGTGCCTCCTCCATTTCTCTGCACTATGTGACATTTCGGTTCGGTTTTGACAATCGTTAACTCTACAAACACAATGTGCAGTCAACCAAAATTTGTCAGGCCATCATTCCTTAACAAATTCCACAGTATTCATAAACCAATCTGATTCAAAGAAAACTTTCAAATTCCATTTTCTGTGGTTTTCGATCAATCAAGAATCCCCACAGATCTTTTCTTTCTGATCTCTGCTCTTTTTTGCAATAATTTTCTGGCACTAGCCCCTTCCTCTTTAGCCCTTGGTTCACATGTGACCATGGTTGTGACCCAACACTTATGATTTGGGAGCTTATCTGGAGACTTGAAACTTCGAGCTCTGAATTCAGAGGTTTTTAAAGCACATTACAACAAATATCTCGGAGTTCCAGATTGATGAACTCGCGAAGTAGGGTGGATCAATAGTTCACAACTNCTTCGTTCATATTCATCAATGGCCATGCTACCCAGCTTGAGTTCAAAGAACTCTTTCATCTTTCTATCATAGTATCTCTTAGTTAAGTACTTCTTTTCAAAGTGTTTCTTGAATTCCTTCCAAGTAACGTTTTTCTCTTTAATGTGTTTCACCTGCACAAGTTGATCCCACCACATGGATGCCTTTCCTTTCAGTTGATACATTGTGATTCTTCCTTCTACATGAGAGGAGTAATTCTGCAGTTGGAAATATTTCATCATTCCAAGAAGCCATGTCTTTGCATCTTCCTCCTTCTGGTGCTCTCCATCAAATGTAGGAGGTTTAATCTTTTTCATTTCACCCTTCAGTTCATCCACTCCAGATCTCCTATGCTTTTAGGTAGGGGATGAGATTGAACTATTGTGTTCCCTCCTTTTGGAGTGCCCTTGGGAGTGATGATGGTGTCTAACAACACTCCTTGATTTTCTCTTCTCATCAGGGGACCTATGACTTCGTGATTTACTAGAGTCACTCTCCTTATCCAATTTATTTTATATCCTTTCCAGGCTATGTATCAACTTTATGTTGAATTCTCCCTGTTATTCCTTGGCTTTTATGAGATTTTTGTTATCTACTCGGTGACTTTGGACATCTTTATGCAATATTTCAATGATTTTCATCATGTTTCCTTCCTTATCTATCTCTTTTCCATGCCCATTGGAGTTTGATCCTTCAACTCCCAAATGGACATCCATTCGTTTAGCTTCATTATTTGAACTGAAAGCATTATGTGCCTCCTCCATTTCTCTACACTATGTGACATTTCGGTTCGGTTTTGACAATCGTTAACTCTACAAACACAATGTGCAGTCAACCAAAATTTGTCAGGCCATCATTCCTTAACAAATTCCACAGTATTCATAAACCAATCTGATTCAAAGAAAACTTTCAGATTCCATTTTCTGTGGTTTTCGATCAATCAAGAATCCCCACAGATCTTTTCTTTCTGATCTCAGCTCTTTTTTGCAATAATTTTCTGGCACTAGCCCCTTCCTCTTTAGCCCTTGGTTCACATGTGACCATGGTTGTGACCCAACACTTATGATTTGGGAGCTTATCTAGAGACTTGAAACTTCGAGCTCTGAATTCAGAGGTTTTTAAAGCACATTACAACAAATATCTCGGAGTTCCAGATTGATGAACTCGCGAAGTAGGGTGGATCAATAGTTCACAACTACCTAGCATCCAATGACTGAAACCCACTATGGAACTTAAGGTATCTGAGCTCCGGGACTTCGGAGCTTCAAAGCTTCAAGAATTCGGAGGATTTCACATTCGCACACCCCCAACACCCTGAACCGTTAATCTCCTAACACTTCCATGTCACCTTTGGTGACGCTATTATGTCACGTCACTTCGACATTACGAAACTTCAAAAGGTTCTTCCTTTCATTCCTTATGAACCATCCTTCTAGAGTGTCAAGTCTCTAGACTTACCAATTAGTGCCACACGTCCGCTAGGACCCACAGTTTCTGTAATTGAACTAAGATACTGAATATTCACATCACTTAACGCCTTTCAAATTGTGGGGGCATGTATCTGTGGTTTGGAGTAACCCTCTTTTCATCCCGCAATACCTTTGACACTGACATGTAACCCCTCGGTAAAACCGTGGTTTGGATTGCCAGACCACCCTGGGAAATTAACTCCCGTGCAATTTGGGTCCCCGCAATGCCTCCTAGCCGTTGATCTTGATGTCTCATGATCAATGCCAATGTGGGACCACTGACCTTTAACTATGTTATGCAACCTCAGGGCCCACACAGTACAGATGCCACCAACTAAGGTAGTGGCACGTGGCATGTTTAGGAAGGTACACATCACCATTGGCAACGTCATCCTGCCATGCCACTTCTTCTCTTTTTCTTTGGGACTTCGGGCTTCGACGGTTTGTGCACCAGCACACCCTACTTCTCCCAACCACTGAACTCTGAAGTTACGATATACCGTGAGATCTATGACTCACAACCACTTGTGCGTAGATCTGATGGATCTGATCCACTCTTCACCACACGTCTTATCTTTTTCTCTTGAATTGATCTAACGGTAAGGTTTCTCCTCGGATCTACAATGTATATCTCCTCCGAGACTTTAGAGTTTCAGGCTTCATCCCTTCTCTTGCTACACCTCTTGTTTTTCCAGACACATTCCAATTGTTCTCTTGGGACTCTGCAATGTTCTGAATTTCAATTTTTTTTCCTTCTCAACAACAATTTTCTCTGAGCTTTCGATTCCATAACCACGTATATGGTCAAATTCAGGCTCAATGTCGAAAACTAAGCTCTAAACTTCAATTTTTTCCAATTCGACAACAATTCTTTCCTGAAACTTTTTCTTTAGCTCCCATTAACATTGCCCATCTAGGCTCAGTGTTGAAACCTTGGCTTTGATACCAATTTGTGATGTCCCCATCCACCAATAGGCCGAGCAACATCACTACAAGATGTCTTTATTTCTCTTTGATACCAATTTGTGACGTTCTCGGTCACCCAACATGCCGGGAAACACCATAAAGGAACATACACACACACACACACATATAACACACATTTATAGTGAATTTAAAACAAATAACACAGAATTACTGCTACCATATAGACTCCTATGGAATTGAAAAGAATTCATACATGCAACGGAACACATGATAACATTGCAAGAAGTCATAGACATGCACAACATACATAGTTAAGCATAGGAATGATACTTATATTTTAACTAGATAAAAACCACCAATTGCGTGTCGACTTTCCATGAACCTCCCAACCTTAGACCATGCTACTCATCACGCTCAGCAGTGGGTCACCCCCGAGCTGGGACTAAGCTCCACCCAGGGCAAGGGAATCCTAGTGATGCAGGAGCATAGGCTCAGGGAAAACGAGTTCATTCATGACTTGACCAAGGTCAAGTAAATCAGAGAAGACCTAGAGTCTCACATAAATGTAATTCCTTTATTTTCATTAA
>JZKD02S1488619.1:0-10732 GCA_000966675.3 Picea glauca | reverse complement strand
CATCGATTTACCAATACCTCTATTGATGAAGCATTTACTTTCCTTAATGAATAAGATGTAGGCGGTGGTACAAGATCTCATTTGGAATGATTTCCGTAAATCAATTATTAATGTCATTAATTTTTGGGAAAAGCCCAGATGAAATTTAAATTTATCCGAGTCATTATTCAGCGAAGGATTAATAATGTGATAATCATTTTTAATTCATCAGTTAATCATACTTATCGTTAAGTAAATTTTGGAATTTCGGATCTCGAGATATCCTATAAAATTTCAAGGTATGACTTCTGAAATGTGAAATCGCGATGTGATTAATTAATTTTAATTATGTTTAACGCTTTTAAATAATCGTGATTAACCTAAGACAGTTTTACAATTTCGGATATCGGGACTTTGATAGTCGCTACATGAAGGATCCTCGAAACGCGAAATTGCGACATGATTAATTAATCGTTAATCAATTTTAATTCTTAATTAATCTGGTTTAGTACTTAAGACAATTTCATGATTTTGGATATCGGGACTTTGGAGTTGTTGCATGTTGAAATGCCTGCATCACGAAACTCCAAAACCCGACCTTTCGAATGTAGTCTTTAATAGTTTGAATTTTTAACGAACAGGAGGCTCCATAAATTTTAAGATATTAGAATCGTTAGATTGAATGGAATATTTCATCAACAGTGAGAATCAAGTGCGCATTATTTTTATTTAAATGAGAATGAAAACTATTTAAAGTCTAAAGATTATAAAAATATATGTGTTCCAACATAGGCTCTATCTAGGGATCGCGTCTCCCTGCGAGATGTAGAAGAACAGTAGACCAAGTGCCTTTATTGGATAAATGGAGTCATTATTGCATTTCTATGAAACAAATTCTGAAAAAGGACACACGGAGTAATTTGGACTTCATTCATATCTATGAAAGCTTTCAAAACATAATCATTTACTGATCTCGAGCTTAGGCTTAATAATGGCTTCCTTTTCTTAAAACTAATTTCATATTTGCTTAAGATAAACAAAAAAACCTTAACTGTTCTACCAGACTTTGTTCAATTTTGTTCGCATCAAGGCAAAGTAATTTTAATGTTTTAGCCAAGGAGTCTCGTGTTGGCTTAGAATGTAGATCTAGTCGAAAAGAGAACTAGTTACCAAAGTACATTATAATACATGTATAATAGCCTTGCAGATATCGTAGACATTGCTTCACTGCCAGCGAGCCTGTTCAGTATCCTGGTGAAGTTATCTAATTCCCACATTGAATTTCCTTTCACCACTTCAATTAGTAACTTTGCATTTAAATGCCGATATGAATTTCCTTTCATCATCTCTTTTTTGGACTAGATGGGGGCAATCATTTTAAGAATTTCCTTTCACCATCTATCTTATATTTTTAAAACATGAAGTGGGGGCAATCAATTTGTATACAATATACCAGAGATGAAGTCTATTTATAATTTATCATCAAAGGTCTATCAACTCACTTTGATTAATCTAGACTAATATTCTTCTAACCTTCAAAACACCTTCGCCTACAAGAAGTTTTCAAAGGGAGCTTTTAATTTCCAGGGACTTTACTTGAGTGAAACTAATCAATTTAAATCTATTAGAAGGGATGACATAGTCAGGATTATCCTAAAAATAATTTATTTCAGTTAAATCGATAGGAATCATAAGGATTCTTTTCCTATTGTGATGTTGAAGACTTGTTTTTGAGCTCTCAGAGTTAAGGATAAGTCCTTTTTCCTCCATGCAGGCCATGAAAAGATATTGAGAATCAAAGGAAAATATAACTTGAAGATAAGAAGGAAAAACATAAAGAGGATTCAGATGTTTTGTGGTGAACATGGTCACTCCTATGCAATTTTGTTTATTGATTCTCAAATTCTTTTCTTTAAGGTCTTTTTATTGCTTACTTTCTTATTGTAAATTTTATTTCATTTTTTAATTTAAATTTTATTTTATCTAGAGAAAAATCTTGAGAATTAAACTGTAATTTTATATTCCTCTGGTTGTATATTAGGTGAAAATATTTGTATAGATAAAACTTATGTCATACTTAGTGAAACCTCCTTGAAACTTTAACTTGAGTTAGTAGGGAAAAAGATCATACCTAAGATTTTCTCTATATTTTCAACTAAGTAAACTATCTATTTATCACATGTTTCAACAGAAAACCAATGTTCTGGAAGGTGAGTGTCGATATCTGATACTTCTTATCTCTCGACTATCAACAAGTATCTTGCCTAAAAATAAGCATGAGAGCTATCAGAAATTTCTGCAGATCGAAACTCTATGCATTACTTATTTTTTATATTTTTGTTTTTATGAAATCAACAAACCTGATTTTATTTACAGTGAAAGTAAAGACTTAGTGAAGAAACGAAGAATTGCAAACAAAAATATGAAAATCAAACCGGTATGTACAATGAGAGTTCAAAATCTGACTATTTCATGAAATGCTTCAAGTAATGCCCGTTGATAGGGGCATTACGTATTTTCCCATCAAGATTTTCTAACAAAAATCAATTCTTCCCCTCAGGAGCTGTGATCTTGAAAGGTCCACACCAGATATGGTCAAATTTGTCATGATTTCCTGAGTCTTCCTTCCTAGCATGCCACTTTAAAACCAAGTCACTAGCGAGGAATTCCCTATCATTAGCTTTTTGATCAAACAGAGCTTTCACGCTGTCTTGATATTTCTTGAGTTTATCATCCACTTCAGCCCTATTTTGCTGGACTTCAATCAATTGATTTCTTCTTCTGGTGATGTCGTTTGGCTCTTCCTTTGCGTCTTTCCAGAGTTTCATTATGGGAAGAACAAGATTTATGGGAAGAACCACATCGGTACCGTACACCATTTGGAAGGGGGACATTCCAATTGATTTCTTAGTGCCTATTCTATTAGCCCACAAAGCATATTTCAAATGCACATGCCAGGATTTCTTATTTTCAGTCATCACTTTTTAATTACAGTGATAAGGATCTTGTTCGAGGACTTGACCAATCTATTTCCATGAGGATAGTAGGCTTTGGAATGTCCTAGTACAATGTTGTACTTTTGACAAAAACTTACCATAGCCATGGACTTAAAAGCTTGGGCATTATTAGTGACTATCTTTCGAGGACAACTGAATATCGATAAAATGTTCTCTTCTAAGAAACTGATCACCACTGCATCCATTGCATTTCACATTAGAATGGCCTCCACCCATTTAGTGAAATAGTTAGTAGCGGTCGAAATCCACTTATGTTGTGTGCTTGAATGTGGATGTATTTCATCGATGAAATCCAGATCCCATTACTAAAACAAAGCTTCTATTTTGACTAGGACCAAAGGTAAGGATGAAAGATTTTGTTTTCCTAAGAATAATTGGAAGGGGTTACAGGATCTGATTTTAGCATTCAGGTCAGTAAATAATTTCGGCCAATAATATCCATCTCTTAGGATTTTATAGGTCGTTTCTCTCCAGGCATGATGCCCTCCACACACCCCTTCATGAAATTAATTTATGACTCTTTCCGTTTCAAATTCTACTAAACAACTTAGTAAAAATCCCAGAGGATCCTTCAAATATAATTGGCTATCCATGATACAATATTTTACTGCATGCAACTTCAACATTCTGGATTTGGAAGGAGTCATATCACCTGGGCACTGCAGAGTTAGAAGGTAAGAAACTATGTCTTTATACCAAGCCGAAGAAGAGAACTTTTCTTGGATTTGAGTTGTAGGTGTCTGATCATCAAATTATTCTATATCTGGAAGCTCTTCGTATGATTGTAAATTCTTTATCCCAAGTGCCCATAAATTTGATTCGACTAATAGTTTAGCTAAGCCCTGACCTTTGAAATGTTTGGTTGGTTTTACTTCTAGGTCAAATTCCTGAATTTTGGCTAACTATCAGGCCCCTTTTCCATCACTATCTGGTTGAACTAATATATCCTTAACAACGTTGGTTGGTACATAGGAAAATTATCTTAGAATGGAACACATAAGTCCTGAAAGCTTTGAGGGATTTCCCATTCCGTATGCCTGGTTTTCCAATATATCGTATTTTAGTTCAACATCTCTGAGACTTTTACTAAAATATGTTATCGGCTACTCAAAAACTTCATCATTATTTTGTAAGAGAATGACCGTGATAGCGTGTTTAGAAGAAAATGAGAAAATCAAGAATTCTTTCATATAGTCTGGGCTGGCCAGCACCGGTGCTTCACCTATAAATTTCTTGATGCGTTCGAATGATGCTTTGGCTTCGGTTTTCCATTTGACCTTGTTGTCTTTCTTAAGCATATATGTAATCAATTTAACAATTTTAGCGAAGTTTGGAATGAATCTTCTTAAAAAATTATTTTTTCCTAAAAATGACTGGATCTCCTTTCTATTCCTAGGAATATTTATTGTATCTATAGCTTCAACCCTTTTCAGGTCAATTTTAAATCCATCTTTAGATACTATATTTCCCAAGAGTTTACCTTCCTACATTTCAAAATGAGATTTCTTGGGATTCAAGGATAGACCGAATTTTTGACATTTCTCGAACGTCTATCTAAGCTGTACCAAGTGCTCTACATAAGATTTATAAAAGACGGTTAGATCATCAAGATAAATGATGAAAAACTTATCTCTTTTTCCGGAAAAGGCGATATCCATAGCTCGTTGGAAAGTGGCTCCTGCGTTCATCAGACCAAATGGAATTTTATCATACATAAAGGTACCCCATGGGGTGGTGAACGTGGTTTTTTCTTTATCATCCTTGTGGACTGCAATTTGATTGTAACCTGAAAAACCATCAATCATAGACATTCTATTTGCTTCGACAACTTTTTTCAATACGTGATCCATTTTAGGTAATGGATAATTATCTTTGAGGGATGATTTGTTTAAGTTTATAAAATCTACACAAATTCTGATTTCGTCGCTTTTCTTCCTGAATGGAACTAGATTGGCTACCCACTCGGAATACCTGAGTGGAACAATGATCTTAGCATCCAAGAGATTCTTTACCTCCCTCTCTATCATAGGCAATAGTATAGGATTTATTTGTCTGAGCTTCTATATGAAAGGTTTAATGCCCTTCTTTAAGGGAATTTTTTGTTCGATTATGGTGGTATCATAAGTTATTAATTTGTCATAAGACCAAGTGAATACATCCTTGTATTGCTTGAGTAGCTTGACATATTTTATTTTCATTTTAGGGGGAAGGTATTTAGATATCTTTACCATCTTAGGAGTTTCCTTGGTGCCTATGTTACAATCTTCAACCTCTTCAGGTTGAGGCTTCAAAGTAGACTTTAAAGGAATATCATCATGATCGAATAATCTTTCCAAAGGAATAAGACCTTTAGGGATCTAATTATTTTTCAGTACCAACATGTGGTGATTAGCAATCTTATCTTGTAAATCCTGAGGATCTTTCCCTTCCTACATGATCCAAGCATGGTCATTCTGATTTTCCTGATCAATATGCATTTTAGAAAATTTGTCCACCATTTCTAGGAATTGCCTGATTTGCTCATCGTCTTCAAAGACCTGCCAGTGTTGAAAGGTTTTTGGTATTGATGGTCTGTGCCTCATTTCTATGTGATACTTTAGTTTTAGGACAGTAGGAGGTACAAACGTCATGATTGCTTTGACCAATGAATCTGCCTGTTGATTTTCCATTCTGGGGATGTGATGAATATTAAACGATGAGAAAAAATTCTCAATCCGATCCTAGGCACAATTTCTGTATGACCTCAACCTTGGGTGTTTGGCCTGGTACTGTTTATTTATCTGTTTTGCAATTAATTTCACATCACCATAAACTATCAGATTTTCAATTTTCAACTTCCTGACAGCCTCTAATCCTAAGGATAGGGCTTCGTATTCACATACATTATTGGTATAATCGATGTCCCACTGTAATATGTAGGATAAGGGAACAATGAACTCATCTTTGGGTGTCACAAACAACACTCCATCTCCTTCTCCTTCACAAGAATAAGCACCATTGAAATACATTTTCCAAACTCCAGTACTATTTACATTTTTATTTGTCTTTTCTTATTTTTCTTTTTCTGTACAATTTTCTTCTATACATTCATCTAAATCATCATCGATAGATAATATACAGTTTCCTAAATCCTGATCGGAGACATAAAGAGGGTAATTGTTTATATTTTTCCAGTCACTTACAATATATGCCAACATTGTTTCTCTATACAGATGGGTGAACTCTCTGTCGAAGATTGGGATTGTAGCATATGTCATGTTGAGTTGAAGGGATCCTCCAATTTTAGCACCCCAAGACCTGGAATAAATAATTCCATACTTTTCAAGGACATCAACGACAACTACATCCATCAAAATACTTTTAACAGGGATTTGTGCAAGACTAACCACCAAATATTTAATCATACCCATACATTTAACTTTTATCGAATCAAAAGAATACAAATATTTGTATGGTCTAGTAATTTCAAGTCCCAGGTTTTCCATAATAACTTTGGGCATGAAATTGTGGGAGGCTCTAGAATCCAACATACAATTATGGAGTAGATTATCATGCACAATCAACGTAATGTAAAAAGGAGCGGCAAAGTCTTTAGCATTTTCAAAATGCAGACCAAACACTGTAGTAGGTTTATCATATTCTAAATTTATAACATCTGCATGACTTTCAACATCTGAAAAATTTATCATTTTGGCAATTTGTTTTCTATATGCAGGGTTTTTTGCCAGTTCAACCAGAGGTACATGGATCTTGATTTTATTAATATCAATTTTTAGATTGAAACTCCCCATTGTTTTTTTGGCTTCTCTGGTTGGGATATCTATCTCCCTTTTTTATAACCTATTAGTTTGTGTTTCTTTCATTTCAGCTGTCTTTGTTTTGACAGTTGGAATTTCCACTACTTTAGTCTTGGCAATTTGTGTTTCAACTGCTTTTGTCTTGGCAGTCTATGTTTCAACTTCTCATTGAGCTGCTTCACTCACTTTACTTCTTGTCAAGATCTTCTTTGGTTGGGTAGTTGTGACATTTCTATCTCTAGGCCTTAAATTATACTTCTATTGAATCTCGGCCATTATATTGTCGGTGATTCCTTGATAAGAAGAATCTTTTGTAATATTTATGCTATCATCATTATTAAATAGGTATTCTTTGTCTAAAGAATTCTCATAATATTGCCTCGTCAAATGCGGTTCTTGATCATCATCGCTAAGATTATTCATGTCTTCCTCTAAATCCTCAAATTTTTGTATTTCATCTCCTCCTATAAAATTTTCGTTTTTAAAGGGGGTCTGAATCTTTTGATCTTCATTTTTTATTTGTCTTTGTTGTGTTTGAGGGTTAGTATTCTTCTTGAAATATTTTCTAGCGAACTGATCCATTTTAGCTTGGTCCAGTTCCACATGCGATGTTTTGTTTGATAGTTCTTTGATTATTTTGTCCATATCATCCATTTTATCTTCCCCGGACCTCCCAGATCCAAAAGGTCCTACTTGTTCTTTGAATCATCTGGTCTCTTTATTTCCCGTTTCGATTTTATCTTTCAACTTTCCCGATGCCATCATATTTGAATTGATTTCTAGAGCATCATCCTAAATTCTTGTGAGGTCTGCAGATCTCCTTTCTCTCAACATTAAGACAAATTCAGGCTCAAAATCCCCGACGAAAGTCACTTTTGCTGCAGGCTGGGAAGGTTTAACCTCAGCTGGAATTTTGTTATATAGTTTATTAAATATTTGAGTAAATTCAAGAACTATCTCTGAATTTTTCTTTCTTAAATCTCTGAGCTCGGTTAAATAATAAAGGTGATATTTCCTCTCCTCCCATTCCCTAAGAAAGGCATTTTCTAACTCATCATATGTTCTTATAGAACCTACTCGCAACCCTCGGAACCAAGTTCTCACCTTTCCTTCAAAATTTTGAACTACGAGCCTTGAATGAACATCCTCATTCCCAAGGCCAAGGATATCGACGAATTGATCAAAAAAATTTATGTGTTTAGTGGTGTTTAAGTCTCCCTCTCCTGTGAACTTCGACAAGTTTTTCATATAGTTTTCGGGTAAATCGTGGAGGGGAAATGGGAGGACTAAAGGAGAATACCTAGGATCTACTTTAGAAAAAAACCTAGGGGGTGGGGGTGGTCCTTGACTGCCTCCTCCTCCTCCTCTAGAACCAAATCCTATTCCACCTCCACCACCTCCGGCACCACCTCTAGCACCACCTCCTCCGGCACAACCTCCTCCGGAAGAAGCCATTGCTAATCTAGGGGAAGAAACTTAGAGATTATAGAGAGGATTTTTAAAGACCTATAGTGACCTTTCATCTACTTCGAGTTGAAGCGGAAGAGGTTATGGGAACTGACCGTTAGGAGACAAAAAATATGAAAAGGGGGGAAAAGAGAGATGAGGACTAGGTTCTTTGGATTTGAAGGATATATAAAGGAGAGAACCAACAGGAGTTGAATTAGAGTGTAAGATATATTCTTCAAAACTTTGGGAAGATGGAATATTTACTTCAGGGACTGATGGAATTTCAATCAAAGAAGGTATCAAGATGGGAATTCTACCTATATTAGTAAATGAGACAGTCGAATCAGTTTCATCCTTTCTCTTGGGTAAAACCTACTTAGGGTTTATGATTTTGGCTTCAATTTTATCAACCGATGTTTCTCTAAAATGGATTTGGGTGGAACCTTCTTGTAGAGATAACTATTCAGGTGGAACTTTAGCATTAGACTGTGTGGGTTTGGGTTGGTAAACCTTAATTGTGGATGTAGTGGTATTCTTGAGGTATCCCCTTGGTTTTAATATTTCTTTAGGGTTAGATACATGCGTAGTCTGCTTATTGTCTGGGTTCTTTCTAGTATTCCTTCGAACGAATGTTGTTTTATTAGTTGTGGAGTCGCCAAGTGAAATATAAAAATTAGCCTTATTATTGTATTCAATATTTGTTCACTATTAAAGAGAGAAACTTACCGTGTCGTTCTCCCAGGGAAAAATAACTTCGTTTCTTCATCCCCGGCAGCGGTGCCAAAAATTTGTTGTTCCTGAGATTAAACTTAAGTGTCAAATAATAATTATGGGCATATGGATTTTAAGGAATGATTTTAAAAGTGATTTTTATTTCGTTAAGTGTGTAAGAATTAAATCCTCAAATGAAATTAATAGCTGAATAGAACATAGGCCATGTTTCATCATCTGATTCAATTAATAAAATTGAGTGATGAGGGAGAAAATTACAAAACCATCAAGCAAAATGAGACATCAATTACAAATGAATCTTACCTTGTTTGCAGTAGAAGAAAATGTAGAATGCACCTCTAAAAGGATATATGATATAGTGATCCAAGTAGCTTGTAGGTCTTGTATTTGCTAATAGCAGATACAGAGGAGAAACTACTTGCCTATCAAATAACTAAATAAAATGTGATCATAGTAGATCTTATACTAAATTGAAATAATTCATTTATCGAGGAGTAACATAAAGAAAACTGGAGAGATGGAATACAAGAAGATCACATAATTCAAACTCCACAAAATTTGGAATCCATGTCTACACTTGTATTAATACTCACAAAGGATGCATTTTCGTAGTTACAATACGGCAAGAAGTAGCCTATGATGAATCTTAGAAATACACATTTATACAAAAGGTTCTCAACCCTAAATGGTTGGAATTATCCTTATTTCTAAAATAGTAAAAATTACAAAATGAAAAATTTGAAACGCTTCACTTGCATCTCTTTTCTCTCTTCGCCACACTAACAAAGAAATTTTTCCTTCTTTCTCTCTAGCTCAGAAAACCACTGGTCTCTAATCATGACATGCACGTCATTTTCTCCCAAACGTGGTGGCCTTTCCTCGTTCGGTGCACTGAACACATCTGCCCACAAATTTATCCACTAGATTGGAGGGCTTTGTTGCATCATTTCCCTCAAAAACATAAAACTTTATTTCTATATGAGGCAATTATCTTTCATCTTATTATCTTCTATATATAGAGACTGTAGCCTTAAGCTGGGGTTGACTATCCATTTATTTGTTAGAGTAAGGTCAACCTGTTTCAATTGTATAATTTCAGCCTGAGCTTCCTCTATACTTGCCTCGAAATCAAATTGATTTTTTTCCATATCAATCTCTCCCAGGACTTCAGAGATATCATCTCTTCCCACGTACAACGATTCTTTGTCAAGAGCATAGAATGATTCTTCACAAACGCTTTTCACCTCCCTGGCCAATCTTTTACCTTGGACTATATTAGCCTCCCAGGTTTTAAGTATTATATCTCCTTAGGTTTTTTCTAAGAGGGACAATTTGGTGACTGTTTGCACCCAATTCGTCACCTTGTGAGAAAATAAAGGGTGCTTACATGCCCTTTTGGGTCTTGCAGAGCCTCACAGCTGTAGAGGAAAGGGTTAGAGAAAATAAAACAGAACTATAAACAAGAATTAAATTAAAACAAGCTAAAACTATGAGCATATGGAGAAAGAAATAACAAAGACAATAAGACCAATATCACCAATGTTTTGAGCTAGTCTATTGATGAAATCCAAAGCATGATGAAGAAAGGGAACTGTGGTTCCTTCTTCCTCCAAAGGAAGGCTCTTGAGGCCCTCACAAACTTTCTCTCCTTACAATAAGAAAATGAGAATGATGGTGAAAGAACTCCAAGCAAATTCACTCAATGGAGAGATGAATGGCTCAATGAAATGGTGCTAATGTGTTATTGTCAAGGAGTGA
>JZKD02S1488608.1:0-10733 GCA_000966675.3 Picea glauca | reverse complement strand
TCACCCCTAAAGGGAAGTTTTCTTTTTGTAACTTGGAATTTTAAAGTTGTAAAGGAAAAATGAGGAGGTCGGCCTCCCTGATTTGATGTTGACATTTTGAATTATGGAAAAATGGGTTTTAGATGACCTCCTATAAAAAGAGGTCACCCCATTGTCATTTTGAACATAACTCACTTGAGAATTGCATATCGTTTGGCTCAAATTTTCACCCTACTTAGGCAATTCACACTATCTCTCTTGAATGTCTTGTGGATGCTACTACTTGTCTATTGGAGGAATAAGCTAGGCGCTATCTCTTGGATGTTTTGTTCTTGCTCTTGTGATGGAATATTCTTGATAATGAAGGGTTTATCTTGCTATCTCTTGGACTAGGTAAAGAATTTATGCTTTGTGTTGTTTCTTTCTTGGTTACAAGGTTAATTTGTTAAACTCTTGGAGGAGTATAAGGGCATACACCCTCCACCAAGATCTATCAGTGTTTTCATTGAATAAGCTATTTTGCAAAGGTTGCTAGGAGTAAAAAGGCTTACACCCTCCTAGATTTACCTTGCTAGTTTAGTTTTCTCTTCGGAGTAAAAAGGCTTACACCATTAGAGAAGTAACACAAATAGCTCTTACACAAGAGACTACATCAACCCAATTGATAAAAGCACACTTACATTGGAGATATAAAATCATTGCATTGGTATGCATGAATTTTTGAGGTATTGCAATTGTTCAAGTTGGAATTGATTCTATATACTATAAGCTTTCTCTTGCCCTAGGGGCGTCTTGATTAGCCTAGTAATTCTTTTTTCTATTACAAATTAATGCTACAGCCATTAGGGTTTCAGCAAACTCATCTTCTTTCAATCTTTGTTCACTAATCTACAACTGAAATTCACTTGTAAACCATGGTTATTGATCTATTGGTTGTTGGCTAATTGTTGGGTGGTCTACTTGCTGATTTTTGTGGCTAGATCTTGTTGCTATAGCAATTTTTTGCTACACCCACTTGGTTGTTATAATAACTTGCTGATAACACCTAATAAACTGCCCTTAAAGCCACCAACATCTTGCTCTAATCATTGGAAGTTTGACTAGTTATTGCTAGCTTTATCTCTAATATCTTGTACTAGATTTTGGATGGTTAAATTTGCAGCTATTGTTATCATTTATTGTTGATATATATAGATATACTGCTGCAATTTGGGACAGCAAGGTTTCTTGCTTAATCCCCCTTGGTTTAAGGCTTGTATATCTATCATTTGTCTTGTTTTGGGCAGGGCTAACACTGTTTTGCATGTACTCTATACTTAGCAATCATTCTCCATCTACAAGACTCACTCTCAAGCCTTACTCCTCCAATCTTGACTCATAGGGGTGTTCATCTATCATTCTTACACTTTCCATCTCAATCCCCCTAGGGTCACCGGGATTCCGCCCTTGTGGTGATTTCATCATCACTAAAGCGAGGGGAGTGTCTATCTAAGGTGACAGTGGGTAGGTACTCCCATAATTGTCACACTTCCCTAGTTTGGGTTGGGATTTTCCCAAGCTACAGATTGTGTGATAACATTTTGGCGTCGTTGTCCGGGAGGATTTTGAATCCTCTTTCGAGCCCTAACGACACTTTGGCAAGATTTGATCCCAAAGCCTTTATCCATAGCTTTCTTGGGGACTCCATTTGAGGGAAGTTCCCTTTCCATTCTTGATGAGCCCTTCATAAAGCTCATCTGGCGACTCCACCATCCAAGAACCCACCATCCCTTCCCCTAGGAAGATTCAAGCCTTCTAAGGTTTACCGAAGAAGACCTCATAACTCCCCCATTGTCAAAACCTTGTTCCAAGGTTGCCTTCCCCTCAACACAATGGCTCACACTTGGACTAAAAACCTTTTTCAAATCATTGAACGTGGCCACCATTGCTAGATATCCCAATACCATGCCCAAAGAGTCCCATAAATGGTTGCCAAAATTCATTGAAACAATGTGGTGACACCAAAAGACCACCTTTATGCAATAGGTGTGACCTTTTTGAATTAAGGTGTGGAACATGAAGACGTTGCATTGAGGCTATTAGCCATGTCTCTTACTGAAGATGCCCAGAGGTGGCTCAAAGGACTACCTAATAATCATTTGGCATCTTATGATGATTTTGCTAAATTACTTACAAGCAGATGGTCAACAAAGAAAAACAGGGAAATGCTATTAGTGCAGTTCAATCAAATCAAGAAGAAGAAAAATGAAATAGTGAAAGAGTTTGACACTAGATTTGATAAATTGTATGATTAGATTCCAGTCGAGCTACGTCCGCCAGCAACCACCGTTCTTGTCCACTACATAAATTCCTTTGAAGGACAATTTGGTTTTATCCTCAAGGATAAAGCGTCGAACACTTTGGCAAAGGCCAAAGAATATAGTGCACAGATCGAGGAAAATCTCATCAGCTCAAAGATTGATCCCTTTCAGTTTCCTTGTGCTAAGGTGGAAGCAAAAACAAAGACTACAACAAGCATTGCACCAGACCCAATCACTCTCCTAGTTCAGAAGTTTGATCAGATGAATACTTAGTTTGTCCAAAGTCAGAATCAGATTATGAACACGTTGACAACATTGGAGAGAAATCAGTCCGCTCCAAGACCTCAAGTTTTCAGACAACCAAAGACAAGTTGGAAGACAAGGCCTCAACATGAGGCAAAAGCTCTCGACATATTAAATCCAGTTGGAATGGTCAATACATAAGAGTTTCCATGGTGCTTTCCTTGTAATGAAGCACATTTAGAAGATGATTGTCCAAGACAAACAGAAGAAGAGGGTTCAGGTTCTGCAAACCAGATGAATTTCATTGATACAATCTTTTCTCTTCAAAATGATGAGTATGTACAGATTACACCAGAGCAACTTGAGGAGGTCAGGAAAAGGGGTGCCAGAAAGGGGCAGCTCAGAGCACTCAACCAGGTAGACGAGAACACCAAGAATGAATTGAGGAAGAAAGAGATTTTGACATATGCAAGAAGAAATGGAGCTCCAGTTCATCTACCACCAGTTCCATCCCCCCCACCGCGAGCAAAAGAGGATCTACCTCAGCCAATTAAAGAAGTATCTCCACCTCCTCCACTGCCAGTACATGACTTGCTCCTGAAACCCATGCTCGCTGATGAAGAGCTTCGTTTGAACTTTGAATATAGATGTGCCATCCATGATCGGAAGATGAATATGTCAATGCCTGTAGTTGAGATGTGCAAGATTCTATCTATTAGAAGAGAAGTATTAAAGGTGTTAAAGGTACCAGATGAAGCCAAAGACGCTCCAGTGATCCTGAACACCATGTATCACGAACAACAATGGGAAGATAACCCTCCTTTCTATCTTTCTTTGGGTGTGAATTGTCTTCGTTTAAACAATTGTATGTTGGATTCAAGAGCCTCATCGAATGTGATGTCTTTGAAGGTCGTGAAACAAATTGGTTTGAAGACAACCCACCCATATGGAAATGTGTGTGGCATTGATTCAAAGAAAGTGAAAGTGTATGGTCTCATAGAAGATGTGGAGGTTTATTTACATGATTTCCCTCATATCAGCCTTATTATGAACATAGTCGTGATTGATGTTCTAGACTCTTGGGGCATGCTTTTATCAAGAAGTTGGCCTATCGTCCTTGGCGGTTTTCTCGGCATGGATCTCACTCACGCGCATATTCCCATGGGGGATGGTACTTTCGAGATTCTATGTAGCCGGCAAGTAGTCAAGAAGCATGTGATGGATCTGAACCACCCTGATTATCACAGTGATTGTGAGCTTGATGTGCCTCGACAGATCATGGAATATAATCCACGGGACTTGCACTTTGCACAAGAAGATTGCATAGACACATTACTTCCGAGGACGGATAAATACAAAGAAAAGCTTGCAAAATTCCAAGGAAAAGAGCCAGGATCCATCAAGATACTCAAGAAAGAAGAAGACAAGCAAGATAAAAAGTGGGAGCAAGCTATTAGAGATATGGTCAAGGAAGAACCACCTTCACAACCTTACATTAAAAGCATACCCTATATCAACTTTAGTGAAGGAAGCCTTGCACTCATGCAGGATAAGAAGAGGGGCGAGCCCAAGTATGATGAAAGGAATGAAGTTTTATGGCTTGGCCCTTATATCGTCAAGAAGAAGTCTAAGAAAGGAAAATATTTCTTGTTTTCCATGGATGGGAGAAGGATGCCATTACCAATTGATGGGTCTCTTCTCTGACCCTACATCAAAGGAACTTGACTTCTTCAGGGCCTATGCCCCAAGTAAGTAGGTAGGTCATTTGCTTTCCCTTGCACTTGCATTTGCTTGTTCATAATAGTTTAGTTGAATTTACTTATATTTGTGTGTCACATCTCATTTTCATTTTTCTCTACTTGCATTATTGCATAGTTTCTTTACGTCATTTGTCTTCATCATATTACGTGCTAGTTTAGAAATTTTTGAAAAATGCAAAATTTTGTTTTAAAGACTAGTTGAAATTTTGAATTTTTGATCATATGGACACAAAGGGTGATTGAGTCACCCTCGATATCCACAGTTCATTTGTTTTAGTGTGTTGAGGCATAGGTCTTACCAGGAGATGTTGAGGTTCTCATGCACTCTACGACGAGTACATGTCCCCGAGTAGGAGCCAGATGTTATTCCCCATTTTTAGAGATAACTAAGGAGATGATGTCTCGAGGCCCTCAGGTTACAGACATGGAGTACCAAGAGGCAGATGAGCAGGCATAGGCCCCTATCATACCACGCATCACCATCCGATCGATGGCAACACCGTCCACCACACCCAGCTTGCCCCACAGATGACAGCAGGTCTTGTTTCATGAGGTAACAAGTCTGGTATCATGATAAGTGTCATTTTAATATTTGGAGCATTTGAACATGTTGCTAAGCATCCTTTCTTGATTTTTAAAACGTTTGCTTGGAAATTATACTTCTTGCTCTATTTCACCTTGGTGAGTGTCATGGTTTCCTAGTAAGTGGCCATCCTTAGGGAAAGGGTTGCTACTGGGGGATCTCCTTGAAGGATCATTGTACCATTCTCGCTCATACTTGCCACCTTCCATCACTTCTTCCTCTCTGTTTCCCCATCTTTTATGTTTTCGGGCTTATTGACCCTGTGAATCCACTAAAACCCAGTAAAGCGAACCAGAAAACTCCAACAATATTTCAATCAGAAATTACTTAACACTTAAACAAATTTTCTGAAATTGTTATTTTCTATTACAGCTAGGTTTCTTCACAGAAAAATTAAAATGCAGAGCAAAAATAAATCTGATCAACAATGAAGAAGATAACAACAATCACATCACATGAGAACATCAATATTTTTGGGCAAATAGCCCCTAGAAAAACCCCNTCACCCCTAAAGGGAAGTTTTCTTTTTGTAACTTGGAATTTTAAAGTTGTAAAGGAAAAATGAGGAGGTCGGCCTCCCTGATTTGATGTTGACATTTTGAATTATGGAAAAATGGGTTTTAGATGACCTCCTATAAAAAGAGGTCACCCCATTGTCATTTTGAACATAACTCACTTGAGAATTGCATATCGTTTGGCTCAAATTTTCACCCTACTTAGGCAATTCACACTATCTCTCTTGAATGTCTTGTGGATGCTACTACTTGTCTATTGGAGGAATAAGCTAGGCGCTATCTCTTGGATGTTTTGTTCTTGCTCTTGTGATGGAATATTCTTGATAATGAAGGGTTTATCTTGCTATCTCTTGGACTAGGTAAAGAATTTATGCTTTGTGTTGTTTCTTTCTTGGTTACAAGGTTAATTTGTTAAACTCTTGGAGGAGTATAAGGGCATACACCCTCCACCAAGATCTATCAGTGTTTTCATTGAATAAGCTATTTTGCAAAGGTTGCTAGGAGTAAAAAGGCTTACACCCTCCTAGATTTACCTTGCTAGTTTAGTTTTCTCTTCGGAGTAAAAAGGCTTACACCATTAGAGAAGTAACACAAATAGCTCTTACACAAGAGACTACATCAACCCAATTGATAAAAGCACACTTACATTGGAGATATAAAATCATTGCATTGGTATGCATGAATTTTTGAGGTATTGCAATTGTTCAAGTTGGAATTGATTCTATATACTATAAGCTTTCTCTTGCCCTAGGGGCGTCTTGATTAGCCTAGTAATTCTTTTTTCTATTACAAATTAATGCTACAGCCATTAGGGTTTCAGCAAACTCATCTTCTTTCAATCTTTGTTCACTAATCTACAACTGAAATTCACTTGTAAACCATGGTTATTGATCTATTGGTTGTTGGCTAATTGTTGGGTGGTCTACTTGCTGATTTTTGTGGCTAGATCTTGTTGCTATAGCAATTTTTTGCTACACCCACTTGGTTGTTATAATAACTTGCTGATAACACCTAATAAACTGCCCTTAAAGCCACCAACATCTTGCTCTAATCATTGGAAGTTTGACTAGTTATTGCTAGCTTTATCTCTAATATCTTGTACTAGATTTTGGATGGTTAAATTTGCAGCTATTGTTATCATTTATTGTTGATATATATAGATATACTGCTGCAATTTGGGACAGCAAGGTTTCTTGCTTAATCCCCCTTGGTTTAAGGCTTGTATATCTATCATTTGTCTTGTTTTGGGCAGGGCTAACACTGTTTTGCATGTACTCTATACTTAGCAATCATTCTCCATCTACAAGACTCACTCTCAAGCCTTACTCCTCCAATCTTGACTCATAGGGGTGTTCATCTATCATTCTTACACTTTCCATCTCAATCCCCCTAGGGTCACCGGGATTCCGCCCTTGTGGTGATTTCATCATCACTAAAGCGAGGGGAGTGTCTATCTAAGGTGACAGTGGGTAGGTACTCCCATAATTGTCACACTTCCCTAGTTTGGGTTGGGATTTTCCCAAGCTACAGATTGTGTGATAACATTTTGGCGTCGTTGTCCGGGAGGATTTTGAATCCTCTTTCGAGCCCTAACGACACTTTGGCAAGATTTGATCCCAAAGCCTTTATCCATAGCTTTCTTGGGGACTCCATTTGAGGGAAGTTCCCTTTCCATTCTTGATGAGCCCTTCATAAAGCTCATCTGGCGACTCCACCATCCAAGAACCCACCATCCCTTCCCCTAGGAAGATTCAAGCCTTCTAAGGTTTACCGAAGAAGACCTCATAACTCCCCCATTGTCAAAACCTTGTTCCAAGGTTGCCTTCCCCTCAACACAATGGCTCACACTTGGACTAAAAACCTTTTTCAAATCATTGAACGTGGCCACCATTGCTAGATATCCCAATACCATGCCCAAAGAGTCCCATAAATGGTTGCCAAAATTCATTGAAACAATGTGGTGACACCAAAAGACCACCTTTATGCAATAGGTGTGACCTTTTTGAATTAAGGTGTGGAACATGAAGACGTTGCATTGAGGCTATTAGCCATGTCTCTTACTGAAGATGCCCAGAGGTGGCTCAAAGGACTACCTAATAATCATTTGGCATCTTATGATGATTTTGCTAAATTACTTACAAGCAGATGGTCAACAAAGAAAAACAGGGAAATGCTATTAGTGCAGTTCAATCAAATCAAGAAGAAGAAAAATGAAATAGTGAAAGAGTTTGACACTAGATTTGATAAATTGTATGATTAGATTCCAGTCGAGCTACGTCCGCCAGCAACCACCGTTCTTGTCCACTACATAAATTCCTTTGAAGGACAATTTGGTTTTATCCTCAAGGATAAAGCGTCGAACACTTTGGCAAAGGCCAAAGAATATAGTGCACAGATCGAGGAAAATCTCATCAGCTCAAAGATTGATCCCTTTCAGTTTCCTTGTGCTAAGGTGGAAGCAAAAACAAAGACTACAACAAGCATTGCACCAGACCCAATCACTCTCCTAGTTCAGAAGTTTGATCAGATGAATACTTAGTTTGTCCAAAGTCAGAATCAGATTATGAACACGCTGACAACACTGGAGAGAAATCAATCCGCTCCAAGACCTCAAGTTTTCAGACAACCAAACACAAGTTGGAAGACAAGGCCTCAACATGAGGCAAAAGCTCTCGACACATTAAATCCAGTTGGAATGGTCAATACATAAGAGTTTCCATGGTGCTTTCCTTGTAATGAAGCACATTTAGAAGATGATTGTCCAAGACGAACAGAGGAAGAGGGTTCAGGTTCTGCAAACCATATGAATTTCATTGATACAATCTTTTCTCTTCAAAATGATGAGTATGTACAGATTACACTAGAGCAACTTGAGGAGGTCAGGAAAAGGGGTGCCAGAAAGGGGCGGCTCAGAGCACTCAACCAGGTAGACGAGAACACCAAGAATGAATTGAGGACGAAAGAGATTTTGACATATGCAAGAAGAAATGGAGCTCCAGTTCATCTACCACCAGTTCCATCCCCCCCACCGCGAGCAAAAAAGGATCTACCTCAGCCAATTAAAGAAGTATCTCCACCTCCTCCACCGCCAGTACATGACTTGCTCCCGAAACCCATGCTCGCTGATGAAGAGCTTCGTTTGAACTTTGAATATAGATGTGCCATCCATGATCGGAAGATGAATATGTTAATGCCTGTAGTTGAGATGTGCAATATTCTATCTATTAGAAGAGAAGTCTTAAAGGTGTTAAAGGTACCAGATGAAGCCGAAGACGCTCCAGTGATCCTGAACACCATGTATCGCGAACAACAATGGGAAGATAACCCTCCTTTCTATCTTTCTTTGGGTGTGAATTGTCTTCGTTTAAACAACTGTATGTTGGATTCAAGAGCCTCATCGAATGTGATGTCTTTGAAGGTCGTGAAACAAATTGGTTTGAAGACAACCCACCCATATGGAAATGTGTGCGGCATTGATTCAAAGAAAGTGAAAGTGTATGGTCTCATAGAAGATGTGGAGGTTTATTTACATGATTTCCCTCATATCAGCCTTATTATGAACATAGTCGTGATTGATGTTCTAGACTCTTGGGGCATGCTTTTATCAAGAAGTTGGCCTATCGTCCTTGGCGGTTTTCTCGGCATGGATCTCACTCACGCGCATATTCCCATGGGGGATGGTACTTTCGAGATTCTATGTAGCCGGCAAGTAGTCAAGAAGCATGTGATGGATCTGAACCACCCTGATTATCACAGTGATTGTGAGCTTGATGTGCCTCGACAGATCATGGAATATAATCCACGGGACTTGCACTTTGCACAAGAAGATTGCATAGACACATTACTTCCGAGGACGGATAAATACAAAGAAAAGCTTGCAAAATTCCAAGGAAAAGAGCCAGGATCCATCAAGATACTCAAGAAAGAAGAAGACAAGCAAGATAAAAAGTGGGAGCAAGCTATTAGAGATATGGTCAAGGAAGAACCACCTTCACAACCTTACATTAAAAGCATACCCTATATCAACTTTAGTGAAGGAAGCCTTGCACTCATGCAGGATAAGAAGAGGGGCGAGCCCAAGTATGATGAAAGGAATGAAGTTTTATGGCTTGGCCCTTATATCGTCAAGAAGAAGTCTAAGAAAGGAAAATATTTCTTGTTTTCCATGGATGGGAGAAGGATGCCATTACCAATTGATGGGTCTCTTCTCTGACCCTACATCAAAGGAACTTGACTTCTTCAGGGCCTATGCCCCAAGTAAGTAGGTAGGTCATTTGCTTTCCCTTGCACTTGCATTTGCTTGTTCATAATAGTTTAGTTGAATTTACTTATATTTGTGTGTCACATCTCATTTTCATTTTTCTCTACTTGCATTATTGCATAGTTTCTTTACGTCATTTGTCTTCATCATATTACGTGCTAGTTTAGAAATTTTTGAAAAATGCAAAATTTTGTTTTAAAGACTAGTTGAAATTTTGAATTTTTGATCATATGGACACAAAGGGTGATTGAGTCACCCTCGATATCCACAGTTCATTTGTTTTAGTGTGTTGAGGCATAGGTCTTACCAGGAGATGTTGAGGTTCTCATGCACTCTACGACGAGTACATGTCCCCGAGTAGGAGCCAGATGTTATTCCCCATTTTTAGAGATAACTAAGGAGATGATGTCTCGAGGCCCTCAGGTTACAGACATGGAGTACCAAGAGGCAGATGAGCAGGCATAGGCCCCTATCATACCACGCATCACCATCCGATCGATGGCAACACCGTCCACCACACCCAGCTTGCCCCACAGATGACAGCAGGTCTTGTTTCATGAGGTAACAAGTCTGGTATCATGATAAGTGTCATTTTAATATTTGGAGCATTTGAACATGTTGCTAAGCATCCTTTCTTGATTTTTAAAACGTTTGCTTGGAAATTATACTTCTTGCTCTATTTCACCTTGGTGAGTGTCATGGTTTCCTAGTAAGTGGCCATCCTTAGGGAAAGGGTTGCTACTGGGGGATCTCCTTGAAGGATCATTGTACCATTCTCGCTCATACTTGCCACCTTCCATCACTTCTTCCTCTCTGTTTCCCCATCTTTTATGTTTTCGGGCTTATTGACCCTGTGAATCCACTAAAACCCAGTAAAGCGAACCAGAAAACTCCAACAATATTTCAATCAGAAATTACTTAACACTTAAACAAATTTTCTGAAATTGTTATTTTCTATTACAGCTAGGTTTCTTCACAGAAAAATTAAAATGCAGAGCAAAAATAAATCTGATCAACAATGAAGAAGATAACAACAATCACATCACATGAGAACATCAATATTTTTGGGCAAATAGCCCCTAGAAAAACCCC
>JZKD02S1488607.1:134004-153571 GCA_000966675.3 Picea glauca | reverse complement strand
CCAAATTCTTCTCATCATCTAAACCCAGGCTCATTGTCCTGAAGATGGATCCTGATTTGGATCCGAAACGTCGACACTCTATTGACATGACTGTGGCTATTCCGACTAATCATGAGAACCCCAACCACAGAAATATTTTTAACAAGGAAAAAAGTCCCGGTCTCGATGGCTGGACCATAGAATTTTACCTACACTTCTTTGATCTGGTTAGTAATGATCTTTGGGAACTAGTAGAAAATACCAGAATTAGAGGGGTGGTCAATCGTGCTATAAAATCTACTTTCTTGACCCTTATTCCCAAATCCAATCATCCGTCATCCTTTAGTGACTACATGACTATTGCTCTGTGCAATTTCTGTTACAAGGTAGTCACCAAAATTTTGACCGATAGGATTAAACCTTACTTGTCACGCCTTATCTCAGGTAAACAGTTGGGCTTCATTAAAGGACGTCGGATATTGAATGCGATTGGAACAGCTCAAGAAGTATTACACAACATTAAACAAAAAAAAAACCCAGGCTCTGATTTTAAAATTAGATCTCAAAAAAGCTTTCGATTGTATTAATTGGGACTTCCTCCGATTGATACTATTGCAATATGGTTTTGGACAACATTTCATGAGATGGATCATGGGTTGCGTCTCTAGTGCAACCATTGCTGTTCTGGTGAATGGGGAAGCCACGCCTTTCTTTGAAAATGAGACAGGTCTGCGACAGAGTTGTCCATTTCCCCCCCTATTATTTATCTTGGCATTGGAAGGATTGAGCATCCTTCTCAAATCGAGTCATCTTGCAGGGAAAATTATTGCCATTAAGGTTTCAAGACTAGTCAAGATTTTGCATATATTCTTCGTGGATGATATCCTTATTGCGACCAGAGTTGATCCTCATGAGTGGTTGGAGATTGATTCTATTCTAAAATACTTCTGTCGTGCATTGAGGCTCCAGATCAATGTGAAAAAGTCCACCCTTCGTCACTCGGGGCTTATAGAGGCAGATATTGATTTATACAAGAACACCTTCCCATTCAACTTTCTTGAGATCTCGATGAGACTATGATATCTTGGATATTTTCTTAAACTTGACTGTTACAAAGTGACTGATTGACACTAGATTCTCATAAAATTTGAGAAAATAATCTCACACTGGTGTAATAGATGGCTATCACCGGGGGGAGATTTGTTCTTATTAAATCTATTCTGGAAATTCAAGTTGTTTATTGGATGGCGTTGTCTACTATCCCCAATATTATTTAAAAAAGGATCTGAAAACTGATTTTTTCCTTTCTTTGGACGGGTGGTAGTACTAATAAACACCTACATCTTTGTCGTTGGGATTCCATTGCAAAACCAAAATCGGTGGGTGGTTGGGGACTCCAAAATTTTTCCTGTTCAAGCAAGCGTTGGCATCCAAATCTCTATGGCGGGTACTGTCACAAGATGGGATATGGCACCGCATTATTATTGGAAAATATATAACATCTCTATCTTTCTCGAGTTGGCTCAAACATACTGATACTTGTCCAACTATTGCTTCCCCGATCTGGAGATCACTTCTGAAAAACATTATATCATACAACACTGGCTTTGTTGGAAACCAGGATCGGGCCATGCTATTCATATTGGTTGGGATGCTATTTTGGGACTAGGGCCCTCTGCTTTTCTCTCTCCGGAGCTCTTGATTAAATTATAGGAAAAACAAAATTTCTATCTTTTCCAAGCCAAGGTTACTACAGGCCATGTGACTTATTTCACTAGATGGAAAAATAGTTCAGACCTGGGTCTATCGGGCGACTTGGCTCTAGAATGGTAGTGTTACTGTTTAGCTCTTATTGGAGCAAGGATACATCTTGGAGTACACGAGGATTCTTTTCACTGGATTGGAGGCGATCGATACGACGACATCATTGTGAAAAATCTTTACAATGCCTTAGCTTCTACCTTTTGGATTCAGAGGTGTACAAGATGGAGGAAAAATTTCTGGCGCTAGTCTCTTCCTTTGAAAATCAAACTTTTTATTTGGCTTGTTGGAGATGGTAAGATATTGACCCAAGACGATCTTCTTCATCGGGGATGGGAGGGACCTAACATGTGTTTTCTTTGTCGCAAGAGCTCTGAATCCATTACCCATCTTTTTGTAGACTACATTTTTACTAAACTAGTTTGGCATAGACTTACTCTCGCCCTGAAGCTCCAAACCATCTAGTCGGGCTCCTCATTGAACACTTGTCTGGAGAACTGGTCAATTGAATAATTTTCTCTACCTCATCTCCTGGCTTTGGCCTGCTGGTACATATGGTCGGTTCACAACAGGGAGATCTTTGAGCAGACTCCTGCCTCTATTAACTCTTTTTGCTTTAGGACTTTGGGTGGTCTGGAGATTCCTAGGGCTAGGAAGATTCTTACTCCTTGGTTCTTTCAGCCTACCTTACATTAGGGATGGAATATTGCTTGGTTTGATGGCGCTTCTCAAAATGATGGTATTCTTTGTGGAGTTGACGATCTGATCAAACGACTGGATCACACCAAAATTACTTGGACTTTTAAGTGTGGAGAGGGTTCTAATACCAAAGCTGAACTCCTTGGCACTTGGGCTACCCTTCTGCTGGCTTCCAGACTTAATATATTGGATATCCAAGTACTAGGGGACTCCAATATTATTATAGATTGGTTAAACAACAAAGGTAAGTTACAAGTCATTGCACTCGAATGCAGGAAATATAGGATTATCGATCTCATCGAGGCCTTTGATCAGATCAACTTCACACATGTTTACAGAGAAACAAATGAGAAGGGTGATACACTGTCCAAAGTTGCTCTAATAAGACAAACATGTTTTTTGACATATTCTCTATGGACAGATGGACAAGAGGGACCCCCATAATATATCTCTCTATATTCGACTTGAGAACCATAGCTCTTGACTTTTTGTTGTTTATTTTTGATATTTTGCATTTAGTGAAAAACTTTTAGTCTGTCAGTTGGAATTGATGTGGAGATAGATATAGGAAATATCTTTCGGAAATGTAGTCTTTTGATCAATTAGATGTGGATGGAGTAGTGTAATTACGCCAAAAGGCGTACACCTATTGGCAATGGGCACATTTAATAGGTTTTTAGTCCTTAATACATTTTCTATGGACGAGATTAAATATGCCTAGAATATTCTTAGTCGTCACAATAAATGAATGGCTCTAATTTCATCCATTAACTTCTGAGCTGTTATAAAGACATCCGTTTATATGTTTACTTTTTTACATTTACCTAATCGTGTTTAAAAATTACTATGTTCACTAACTTATTGCCACGTCTACCTGATTAAAAAATATTAAGGTATTAAGGTGGCTGCGTTTCTGTGCTGGCATCACCAGCAGTCGCCAGTCGGAAGTTTAACAGCCGTGTAAGCCGCCTTTCGGCATTCACCAGCCGCGAGTTAGTGGCTGTTCTAGTATATATATGTAAAGCGTAAAAAATGTAATTTTGGAATTTATACCGTATTATAATATAATGAGAAATTTTTCTTCTGGAAAAAAGGTTCTTTATTTAGTAAAGGGTGTTGGTTAAGTGTGATTTTAAATACTTTTTATCTCTTTATAATTAGTTAGGTAATTAAATGTTTCTCAATCTTTTTAGTATAAATGGTTAATTAAACATTTTAATTTTTATGAAAATTTTATAATACATAATATTGAATAGATTATTATAAAAATATTTATTATTATATCGTGGGGAAGATGTTCTTTTTTTTGGCAAAAAAAAGTATTATAGATTTTTATTCAAAAAATAAATAAAATTATAGTATGAGTTTTCGAGAGACTGCCAAAATATGGAAACCATACCTCTCCCCCATATCCAGAGTTTGACTATGAATATTCATGTTGAGAGTAAAAGAAAAAATTAATCTTCCTTGCTTACAATCTATCCCAAGTAAACATCGACTTACACTTGGAGCCAAATTTCTTAGCATTAATTAACCAGAGGAGTTTGGAAAAGCCCAAAAAGCCAAAAACCATTACTACCAGGGCTGACTCGATCTCTAACCCTAGAAGAAAAAACTACCTAGGGTCATCATAGCTCCCTAGAGGCTCTGAGTGCCACACTCGTTTTCCAATCGACCTTGTGCTTTTTTGTTGGATTCTGACCTTTCCTTCTCCTCGTCCACTTAGATTGGGTTTGCTTGGGTGCCTATCAGATCCCTACTTTCCCCTGCTCATTCCTTCTGCGTGTCCTTGGGAATCGTTTCCCTTTCGTGGAAGCAGATGTCGTACTTCTCCTTGCAGAATATCTTGAATTTCGCTTCCAAAATCCACATAACTTGGCGGGTGGCCTGAATTTCAGATTCTTGCTGTGCCATGGCCTGGGCCACAGTTGCCTTCGTCATCTAATATACTTCTTCAAGACTAAATAACTTAGTGTACCTTTTTCGGGATTACCCAGGGTCAGGGACACATTCCTTAGTGGACCTCATAATTTCTTCATCCATCGTGTTCTTCCTCTTTCACAAAACTGCCTCTTGGACTCTCCCCAATATCTCTTTCTCTTCGATTGAGCACCTGTTTTGGTATCTTATCTTGGCTCCTCTGGCGGCCCTGGCCGCACAACTATTGACCAGAGATGGGTCTCCTAAGGGTTGTTTCCCTCCCCCTCTCCTCGGTTGAGTTTTATTATTCCTCGAGGGAGCGGCCTTGTCCCCTTCCATGGTTCTGTGATAGCCTCTTTCCATCTCTCTAAACCTGGAACTTGAGACTCTTCTCACTATCTTACTAAAATATCTAGGGAGAGAGGTGAGGATAATATCCACCATAAAGGGATGGTTTCTTTGTTCCCTGCTCTCAGTATCGAGGAAAACGCTCCGCCCTCTCTCTCTTCCTATCAGAGTGCCCCTTCTGCTAGAACTTACGAAGCCAACTCTTCGAAATATAAAAACTCAAAAAAGTAGTCACGACGACCTGAAGAAGGGTGATATTCAGCCTCATATAGCCAGGGTTGTTGTCCCATTTATAATTGATCCTGTACTTTCTCCACTTTCGCCCATTATTTCGTAAGCTAATCCATCTCCTTCGGGGTCTGGGCTGATCTGACCTACTCATTATTATTCATGGTGTGATCGAGTACAACGACCTCATCCTTCTCATGTTAATATGAAACTCAATCTTCTTTGGCTCGCATTGCCACTTCTTCATTAAATCCTCCTCTCTTTTCCAATAATAACTGACGGATGACCAGACAACTCCACCTATCGCCAAAAGGACTTGCGCACGACCTATTGATGATTACATCTGTGTGATACATTCTCCATGACACAAACCTGAAAGAGAGCCCATGAGTTGGGTGTGTGGTTCCTATCTGAGATAGAGCTAGAACATAGTGATGGCCTCCTCATTATAGAGAGTTGAGAAGAACTCCAGATGATTCTCCCGTGTAATGCAGTGAGAAAGGAGATCTGCTAAGTTGGACGTGCCTATGGCTGAGCACAAGGTGAACGTGTGAAATCCCAAAGTGTTGGGTGCGTCGTCATGAGACAGAGATGAAGATGATGTATTAGCCTCCTCTGAGCAGAGAGTTGATGATGAACTCCATATGACTCTCTTGTGTAATGTAGTGGGAAAGAAGATCTATTGAGTAGACATTTCTGTGGATGAGCACAGGTGAACGTGATCCTAGTGGCTGAGCACTAGTGAGAGTGGTTCTTCTGTGTAATGCAGTGATCCAGAGATATGGACATCCCTATGGATGTGCCCCTAGTGGCTGAGAAGTAGTGGGTGTATGAGATCCCTTTCTATATTGTTCAAGAGTCAAACCTCCTTGTAACCCTAATTGTAATGTAAAGGGTACAGGTCGGCCCCACCTTAATGTAAAATATAATTAATATGGTAATTATTAATTATATTTCGAGTTATCAAGGTCAGTCCTATTGTGCCAAAAGACACATCATTTGATGTGACAAGTCTTATATAGATAAAGGTGAATCCCCATTGAGGAAACACACTTATCATTTTGTCATCTCATGATTTCAGAAGTTGTGGTATGAAATTATGAAAATTACAGTACCCTCTTGTGTGTTAGGTTTGGTGATGGTGTGGGAGGTCTTTCTCTTGAGGAATATAACAAATGATTGGTTGGGTTTTCTTCCCTTGGTGAGAAGGGTTTCCCAGGATACTTCTTGTGTTCTTGTGCATGATTATTCTTCTTGTGATCTTGTTTTACCATAGTAGTTATGGTTCAAGTAAAACTAAACATAAAATTTGAAGTAAATCCATGAGCCACACCTCCTTGAAAATCCAACATGGTATCAAAGCAGGTCCTGAAGATGACCAATGCATAATTGAAGAAAGGTTGCTAAAACCTTTATCACTGATATAAGAAAATAAGGCTAGACTCTTTTTTTATTTTCAGTGGAGATTTGATAACCTTAGGCCAACCATAAAGAGAGACCAGGTGAAGCTTCCAGTTTGTTGTTTTTGTTTTGGACAGAAATGTAAAAAGGAGACCTAACAACAGTGACACCTAACAATAGTGTTGATGACACCTAACAATAGTGACGCCTAACCACAAACCTATGGTAGCTATAGTGACACCTAACAGCAGATCCGTAAGTCTGCCACAACAACCCTCCGCCACTGAAGGCTATGGGTCTCAATCTTTGACTGTCTTCGATGTTAATATCCTTGCTACTGGTGCATCTGTATCTTGATATAAATCTAGATCCTAGTGCATCTGTATCTTGATATCGACATAGATATTCTTCTCAATATGAATCTATATCATGAATGTTAGAATCTCTCTCACGATCTTAGGCATCATGGGCACCAGAATACCTAGGCGGAACTCCGAGTATTTATCTAGTTCACGAACTGGATCTCACTCACTAGCTTTAGGCTTAGCTACCTCCGAAAAATACCGCAACTGCTCAGGGGGAGCATGTTTTTTTTGACATTGATGTCAAAGGGGGAGAAAAGGTGCGGTCTAGATGCTACAGTTGGAGGTATAAGTAGAACAGTGAAGTCTTTCAGGGTTTCCATCAATGCCAAAGGGGGAGATTGTTGGAATGTTTACAAGCAGAGTGTGCTTGTCATTGATGGAAAGAACAACAACATTGTTAGCATGTTTACAAGAATAGTGTGCTTGTCACTGATGGCAAAAACAACAACGACGATGACATGTTTACAGGCAAGAACAACAACAATGATGGTATGATTACAGGCATAATGTGTCAGGTGGGCACCAAACATCTTTTGGGAAGACGCAGAAGAGAAAGCTCGAGAAGCTCAGGAGAGATAGCATTCTGAGACGCGCAGACGAGATCCCATACATCAAGGCTCATAGAAGGATCAAAGGTCCTGGCCTTTAACACTTAGAGATTTGAGAAAGCCAAATTTCAGGAGGAGGAGTGACAATGACCGTTGGATCGAGCACTGTGAATGATCTGGGCTATCAGATCAAAGTCTAGATAGGAGGAGCACGTAGAGGAGGAGATTATACCTCAGTCGTCGGATCAGAGTGTGAAGGACTGACAACCATTAGATCTAGTGGAGCTACAAGGAGGATAAGCCCAGGAGTCAGTGAACAATCCAAAGCTACGAAGGAATCCTGGCCATCCATTGAGGCAGGACACATGGCGAGAGATCAACATTTTGCTGACTCACAAACTAGAAAAGTCAAAGGTGAGTAGTCCTCCAACTTTGCGAAATGCAAAGTCATGATTTGATCGCAGTTGTCGATCAAAGGGAGAGATCTGGACCATTGATCTGATATGAATAATTTCGGATTTCGCGAGTTGGGAGAGTCGAGGCAACTCGCAGCAAAATCTTTGAAATGCAAAGTCACGAAAAGATCTGGGCCGTCGGATCACAGATGATCATGGATCGTTAATTAGGCATGACGAAGCTAGGCCTGTGGTCATAGCCAAGGTCACATCGTTGAAGGATTAATGGAGTAGCTAGCACGTCGCTGGGCTCCACATGGGAGATCGCCGAGATCACGAAGCGCCCTTTTGATTAGCGAGCGGTAACAACCAGTGGTCATGTGGAGAGAGAATAGAGGAAGGAGCTAGTGCTACTAAGCTCCATTTTGGATATTGCAAGTTGGGAAAATCGAGGTGACTCACAACTGCTCACTCAAAACAAGAAATCATGAAATTCCTTTTCGAATAGAGTTGTGGTCACATTAGCGGAAGAGAATGGAAGGAGCTAGCGTTGCTAGGATCCACCTCGAAAATTCTCGAGTTGGGAAAATTGAGGTGACTTGCAGTCAACATTGCGAAACGACTGTTGGTTAGGCGTATGGTCACCACTGATGGTCACGTGAAAGGAAGGGGCTTAGCCATAAAAGTGAGCGCCCACTATGTAGTTTTCTCAGAAAGGGAAAAGGCTCCAAAGGCATGAATGCATAGAGGTTCTCTGGGTAACTGCCAGAAACGACTAATTGTTTTTGCCAGAGAATTCGAAGAGGCTTCAGGGTGATTGCCAGAGGAGTTGAAGAGTCTCGAGGTAACTGCTAGTGGAATGAAGACTCATCATAGAGACAATTGAAAGATGGGAAAGTGTTGAAGTCTGTAACTATAACAGAGAGGATAAGCTCAACCGTGACAGAGAAGATGAAGGGTTGCATTGCTAGAAAAGGCAAGGAATCTCAGGAATGACCATTGATGACAAATAGTCTCAGTATAACGGCCACTGATGAAGAACAGACTCAGGAGAATCGCCAGAGAGGACTAAGAGTTAGGTGTATGATATGGCAGAGGACTTGGCATGTTAAATATATGCAGAACAAAGAAGAGAGAGTGGATTCTGTTGAGAGTTATTCATGTGGGTAGAAGCATGCTATGCGTAGGAGATGAAGCACACAGAAGAGGCGTAGCACATAGAATGGAAATTTTTCACAGAGCATAAAGCGCAAAAGAAAGACATAGAACATAAATGCATATCTGAGAGAGGAAGAGAAGGCCGAGGTGCTTATGCAGAGACATAGAAAAATAATAGAAATCTCAAGAAGATGTGAGCAAGAAGACACTGTTGCAGGCAGAGCAGAGCAGTGATGAGAATGGTAAGCCATTGACAAACATTGTATCACTATAATAAGTTTATGTAATGAAGGTTTTATAATCAGGGTGGTAGGGAGGTGCTAGGGAGGACTGTTGTCCTCAGATTTTCAAGTGGGTGATTGAACACAGGGAGTCGTAGCTTCCATCTGGTTGTAGCCAAAAAAACCAGGGTGGTAGGGTGGTGCAAGGGAGAACTATTGTTCTCTATTATGCAGGTTGGTGCCTCTGTGACTGGAAGTTGGTGCTGGAAAACTCAAGGGGTTGGTGCTTCTTTCTAGTGGGTGCTAGAGAAACTAGAGAGTTGGTGCTCTCAGCAAGTTGCAGCTTGTAAAACAGAGGTGGTAGCCTCACAATGAGTTGGTGCTCATAAGAATGATAATGTACAAAAAATAAATACTACTTATCATATCAATAAGAAGAAGTTTTATCCCTTTATGGGTTTCCTCAGGAATATCTGTCTCTGTGTGCTTCATGTGTGTGATTGATGTTGAATAATATATTGCTTACTTCCTTGCATTATTGTGATCATCATTGAGTGTTCTGTAATGAGTTTAAAATGGTTATAATTGTTTAAGCACAGTAATAACTGATTCACCCCCCCCTCTCAGTTGTCCAACAATTGGTATCAGAGTGAGTTCCCTTTATTTAAGGGTAGATCCTAGAGCTTAAACATGACTAACCATGAAGGAACTTCAACCAACAAGGCCCCCCTGTTCAATGGAACAAACTTTGCCTTTTGGAAGGTTAGGATGAGAACCTACATAATGGATTTAGGTGCAAATGTTTGGGATGTGGTAGAGACTGGTTATGTAAAGCCAGTTGTACTATCTTCTAAGGATGGCAAGCTAGAATTCAACTTCAATGCTAAGGCTATGAATGCTATTCTGAGTGGGCTCGCAGAAGCATAATTTGTAAAAGTTACACACTTAGAATCTGCCAAAGATATGTGGGACAAACTCATTAACATCTATGAAGGTAATGAGAAGGTAATGAGAAGGTAAAGGCTGCCAACCTTCAAACCTACAGATTACAGTTTGAACAACTAAAGATGAAAGAGAACGAAACTGTTGGGAAGTACTTTCTGAGAGTTGAAGAACTAGTAAATGCAATGAAAGGACTTGGTGAAAAAAATGAGGAAGCCTCGTTAGTTCAGAAAATCTTGAGATCTCTATCAGACAGGTTCAACCCAAAGGTATTTGCTATAGAAGAACTTAATGATCTAAAATATCTACCTTTTGATCAACTTCTAGGAATGTTGACATCATATGAAATGATGATAGGTAAAGATAAATCCACCTCTAGAGAAGCATCATTTAAAGCATATAAGAATGAGGATTTTGAGCCTGATGAAATTGAAGCAAAATTTGTGAGAAGTAAAAAAAGGATCAGGCAAGTACCAAGGCAAGTTGCCCTTCAAATTTTTTAATTGTGGAAAGATAGGTCACTTTGTATCTAAATTTCCACAAAAGAAGAAGGACGAGAACACTGAAGATGAAGAGAAGTATAAATCCAAGAGATTTGGTAAAAATAAAATTTTATGTGTAAACAATGATGACTATTTAGGGGACATAGATAGTGATTCTGATTGTGAAGATAAGGTTAATGACTTTATGCTTATGGCCAAAGAGGATTATAATAATGAAAGCATAGGAAGTGAGGCTAATGAAGGATAAGGTGTGGTTTAATTGGAAGGAGAACTGATTAGTTCCCTAAAAGAAATTGACAAACTCAGATTTAAGAAGAAAAAACAAAAACAGTTGCTGATACAGTTCGAGAAAGGCAAGAAAAAACCTGTTGAAGACTTTGCCTTGCTAAAAGTAGAATTAGAAGAGGCAAAGAAAATAGAGGACATTTTGAAACAACAGTTATCAGAGAAGAAAGCAAGATGTGAAGCCTTGGAAGAAGAGGTAGTAAAAACCAGAAAAGAGATGGAGAAGTTTAAATCATTGTATCTCCAAAATCTTCCAAGCATTAAAGCCTCAGAAGGATTAGCCATCATTCTAAATTAGCAAAGGAATCCAAATTTCAAAACTGGTTTGGGTTATGAAGAAGGATCAAGTAGTGGTCAACCAAGCAACAAAGAATCCATCAAGTTTGTCATATCTACATTCATTGACAACAACAAATATGGAGAAACAAAGGAAAATAATCAACCACCAAGGAAGAGTGAAAGAAAAATTACCAGAATTGAATATGTAGAACAAAGAAATAATACACCTTTTTCTCAAAGAAATCATCAACATGGAAGAAATCGACTTACTCAGAGAAGACATCCATTTTCGAGGTACAAAGGATTTTTCCATGGATATTGTTTTTTCTGTTCTAACTTTGGTCACAAAGCTGTAAATTGTTCTTTAAGATTTAGATATGAGAAATCAAAACACTCAAGGAATAGATATCTGCTACAACAAAGAATGAGTCAGCCAAGTAACAAACAACCACAGACTGCAAATCATGTGATGGATGGGAAAAAGACACAGGTTAAACATAACAATCGTTATGATCCTTTATTCAATGAACCAGAATGTCACACCTGCCATAATTATGGACATAAAGCTGCAGACCGTTGCTTAAGGAATTATGAGCCAGATTTGAATCCCTCTGCTGAAAATGTCAAGGTTTGGAAGAAGAAAGAAAATGACAAGTGTGGATTAGTGTTGTCAACTCAAAGACAAAAGAACCCCTGGTATATTGACATTGGATGCTCCAAACATATGATGGGAGACAAAAGTAAGTTTTTGTCTCTAAGTGAAAGCAAATAAGGAAATGTAACCTTTGGAAATGATGCTCCAGGTAAAATCAAGGGTAAAGGGATGGTGAATTTAAGTAATGGAAAAGGAAAAGCCCAAGATGTTCTGCTTGTAGATGGGCTGAAACATATTTTGTTCAGTGTAAGTCAAATGTGTGACAGAGGATGTGAGGTGGTGTTCACTTCCAAGGATTGCAAGATAAAGTCTGTAAACTCAGGACAAGTGGTGGCTAAAGGCATAAGGACAGATAATAATGTATATGTACTGAAAGAAGATAGAGAAGAGTGTCATCTAAGCAAGCATGGTGAAAGTTGGTTATGGCATAGGAGACTTGGACATCTAAACTTTGATCACTTAATCAAGCTCAAAAATCTTGAGGCAGTAAAAGATCTTCCAAGAATATCAAAGCCACAAGATTCTGTGTGTAAACCCTGCTAAGTAGGAAAGCTAACCAGGACACAGTTTAAATCCAAGAGCTCTACTTCAATAGAAAAACCATTCCAATTAGTTCATATGGATTTATGTGGACCATCAAGACAAGAAGGCACATGGAAGGAAAAATACTTCATGCTGATCATTGATGATTACTCTAGACTCACTTGGGTTGCTTTTCTCAAAGAAAAATTTGAAGCATTTGAAAAATTTAAAATATTTAAGGCCTTAATTGAGAATCAACAGACAACAGATTAAAGGTTGTAAGATATGATAGAGGAGGAGAATTTATGTCAAGTTATTTCAAGGAATTCTGTGATAAACATGGGATCAAGAGAGAATACACCATCCCAGGAACAACACAACAAAATGGAGTAGTTGAGAGGAAAAATAGAATAATTCAGCAAATGGCCAGGTCAATGATGAATGAGAAGAACATTGGTCAAACCTATTGGGTAGAAGCAATACACGCAATAGTCCATGTTCTTAACAAAGCCCACCTCATACCACATAGTGACAAGACACCTTATGAACTGTGGTATGGAAGACATGCTTCAATCAACCACTTCAGAGTCTTTGGGAGTAAGTGCTACATAAAGAATAATAATGAAAACCTTGGCTAGTATGATGACATGGCCGATGAAGACATCTTCTTAGGATATGCTACCAATAGTAAAGGATATAGATGCTTTAATAAAATATTGCATAAATTAGTTGATTGCATTGATTTAAAGGTTGATGAAGGAGTCCCAGTAAGAGAGGTGAGCAATATTGAGTCTGCTATAGAGGACACAACTGAAGCCGAAGATGAACAGGTCCAAGAATTAGAAAAAGAAGTCTTCGAGTTAGATGAAGATACAAATACTCAGGCAGAATCAAATCAACAGACAACATCAAATCCTTCCTCCAGAATTACTCAAAAGAATCATCCTGCAAGTTAGATAATTGGTGAGAAAGAAAAAGGTGTACAAACCATGAGAAGGATAATCAAAGACACCCAAAAATCACATATATCCTTCATATCCATGGTGGAACCCAAGAACTTTAATGAAGCCAGTAAAGATGTAAATTTGTTAAAATCAATGAATGAGGAACTGGACCAGATCGAAAAGAATGACACTTGGGAACTCGTTCCTAGGCCAACAGATAAAAATGTAATAGGATCAAAATGGGTCTACAAAAATAAGATGAATGAGCAAGGAAATATTGTAAGAAATAAGGCTAGATTGGTTTGCAAAGGATATGCTCAAATAGAAGAACAAGATTTTGATGAAACATTTGTGCCCGTAGCAAGATTAGAAGTTGTTAGAATGTTTCTTTCCTATGTTTGTCATAGACAGTTTAAAGTCTATCAAATGGATGTCAAGTTGGCTTTTCTAAATGGACATCTAAAAGAAGAAGTCTATATGGAACAACTAGAGGGTTTCCAACTGTCAGATAACCCTGACTTTGTCTGCAAGCTGAAGAAAGATTTACATGGGTTGAAACAAGCTCCCCGTGCCTGGTATTATAGACTGGATACATACCTTCAAAACAAAGGGTTCAAGAGAGGAACAGTTGACAACAATATATATATTAAAACAAAGGGTAATGATTTGCTCATTGTGTTGGTCTATGTAGATGACATCATCTTCGGTAGTAATACTGCTTCATTGGTACAATGGTTTGCTTATGCCATGCAGTCTGAATTTGAAATGTCTATGATAGGGGAACTTCCATTTTTCCTTTGTCTGCAGGAATATTTATTTCTCAAGAAAAATATCTAAGAGAAATGATGAAAAGGTTTCAAATGGAAGATTCTAAACCTATGAGCACACCTATGGTCACTAGATGTAAGTTAAGCAAGGATGATGACTCACTTGATGTTGATTAGAGTTCATATAGGTCTATGATAGGAAGCCTATTGTACATCACAACATCCCGTCCAGACATAATGCATGCTGTTGGAATGGTAGGAAGGTATCAGTCTGCACCTAAACAAAGTCATTTGTTAGCTGTCAAAAGAATATTCAGATACTGGAAAGGGACAATGAACTATGGCCTATAGTATCCTAGGAATCATAATTTTCAACTATCAGTCTATTCGGATGATGATTGGGCTAACTGCGTGGATGAAAGGAAAAACACGAGTGGAGGTGCATTTTTCTTAGGAGATCCCCTTGTAGCATGGTTAAGCAAGAAGCAAGGTTCCATTTCCTTATCAACTATAGAAGCTGAATACATTGCAGCTGCCACTTGATGTTCCCAATTATTGTGGATGATTCACACACTTGCATAATTGGAGGTAAAATATACTGCACCGATCCCAATTCATTGTGATAATACCAGTGCAATTAGTGTGTCAAAGAATCATGTCTTTCACTCCAAGACCAAGCATATACCCATCAAGTATCACTTCTTGAGGGAACATGTAACCAACTCTGTGGTTTCTTTGCATTATAGTCCATCCAAAGATTAGATTGTTGATATCTTCACTAAACTTCTTCCACAAGCTCAGTTTGAGTATCTACGCCAGAAGTTGGGCGTGACCTTGTTATCAAGTTAAAATAGTCCATCCTGTCAAGGGGAGTATGTGTTGGTTGAATATCTGATACCTCTGAAAAGTACTGCAACAACTCAGGGGGAGCATGTTTTCTTTGAAATTGATGTCAAAGGGGGAGAAAAGGTGCGGTCTGGATGCTACAGTTGGAGGTCTAAATAGAACAGTGCAGTCTTTTAGGGTTGCCATCAATGCCAAAGGGGGATATTGTTGGCATGTTTACAGGTAGAGTGTGCTTGTCATTGATGGCAATAACAACAACATTATTGGCATGTTTACAAGAAGAGTGTGCTTGTCATTGATGGAAAAAACAACAATGACGATGGCATGTCTACAGGCAAGAACAACAACAACGATGACATGATTACAGGCAGAATGTGTCAGGCGGGCACCAAAAGTATTTTGGGAAAACGTAGAAGAGAAAGCTCGAGAATCTCAGGAGAGATAGCATTCTGAGACACGCAGACGAGATCCCATACATCAAGGCTCACAGAAGGATCAAAGGTCATAGCCTTTGACACTTAGAAATTTGAGAAATCCAAAGCTCAGGAGGAGGAACGACAGTGACCGTTGGATCGATCACTGTGAATGATCTGGGCCGTCAGATCAGAGTCCAGATAGGAGGAGTGCACAGAGGAGGATATTATACCTCAGCCATCAGATCCGAGCGCGAAGGACTAGAAACCATTAGATCCAGTGGAGTTGCAAGGAGGATAATCCCAGGAGTTGGTTAACACTCCAAAGCTACGAAGGAATATTGACCTTCCATTGAGGTAGGACAGGTGGTGATAGATCAACATTTCGCTGACTCGTGAACTGGAAAAGTCAAAGGTGAGTAGTCCTCCAACTCTACGAAATGCGAAGTCGCGATTTGATCACAACTGTCAATCAAAGGGAGAGATATGGACTATTGATATGATATGAAGAATTTCAGATTTGGCGAGTTGGGAGAGTCAAGGCAACTTGCAGTAGAATCTCTGAAATGCGAAGTCGTGAAAAGATTTGGGTCGTCGGATCACATATGACCGTGGACTGTTGATCGGGCATGACGAAGCTAGGCCTGTGGTCATAACCAAGGTCACATCGTTGAAGGATTAAGGGAGGAGTCAGCACATCGCTGGGCTCCACATTGGATATCTCCGAGATTGTGAAGCGCCCTTTTGTTTAGCGAGTGGTCATATCCAGCGATCACGTGGAGAGAGAATAGAGGAAGGAGCTAGCACTACTAAGCTCCATTTCGGATATTGCAAGTTGGGAAAATCAAGGTGACTCGCAGCTGATCAACCAAAATGCGAAATCACGAAATGCCTTTTCGAATAGGGTTGTGGTCACAACCAGTGGTCACATCAGTGGAAGAGAAGGGAAGGAGCTAGCATTGCTAGGCTCCACCTTGGAGTTTCACGAGTTGGGAAAATTGAGGCTACTCGTAGTCGACATTGCGAAACACAAAATCGTGAAATGACTGTTGGTTAGGCGTATGGTCACCGCCAATGGTCACGTGAAAGGAAGGGGCTTAGCCAGAAAAGTGAGCACCCACTGTGTAGTTTTCTTAGAAAGGGAAAAGGCGCCAAAGGAATGAGCACATGGAGGTTCTCTGGGTAACTGCCAGAAACAACTGATTGTTTCTGCCAAAGAATTTGAAGAGGCTTAAGGGTGATCGCCATAGGAGTTGAAGAGTCTTGAGGTAACTGCCAGTGGAATGAAGACTCATCATAGAGACAATTGACAGATGGGAAAGTGTTGAAGTCTGTAACTGTAACATAGAGGATAAGATCAATTGTGAAAGAGAAGACAAAAGGTTGCACTTCCAGAAAAGGCAAGGAATTTAGGAATGACCATTGATGATGAACAGTCTCAGTATAACGACCACTGATGAAGAACAAACTCAGGAGAATCGCCAGTGAGGACAAAGAGTTAGGTGTATGATCTAGCAAAGGACTTGGCATGTTAAATATACACAGGACAAAGAAGAGAGGATGGCTTCTGTTGAGAGTTATTCATGCGGGTAGAAGCATGCTATGTACAGGAGCTGAAGCACATAGAAGAGGCGCAACACATAGAATGGAAATGTTGCATAGAGCATAAAGCACAAAAGAAAGGCATATAATAGAAATGCATATTTGAGAGAGGAAGAGAAGGCTGAGGTGTGCATGCAGAGACAGAGCAAAAGAACTAAAAGCTCAAGAAGATGCGAGCAGGAAGGCATTGTTGTAGGCAGAGCATAGCAGTGTAGCAGAGTAATGATGAGACTAGTAAGCCATTGAAAAACACTGTATCACTGTAATAATTTTTTATGTAACGAAGGTTTTATAATCAAGGTGGTAGGGAGGTGCTAGGGAGGACTGTTGTCCTCAGAGTTTCAAGTGGGTGCGTGAAGACAGGGAGTCGTAGCTTCCATTTGGTTGCAGCCAGAAAAACCAGGGTGGTAGGGTGGTGCAAGGGAGAACTATTGTTCTCTGTTATGCAGGTTGGTGCCCTTGTGACTGGAAGTTGGTGCTTCCATCCAGTTGGTGTTGGAACAATCAGGGTATTGGTGCTTCCTTCTAGTGGGTGCTAGAGAAACCAGAGAGTTGGTGCTCTCAACAAGCTGCAGCTTGTAAAACAGAGGTGGTAGACTCACAATGAGTTGGTGCTCATAAGAATGATAATGTACATAAAATAAAGACTACTTATCATATCAATAAGAAGAGGTTTTCTCCCTTTATAGGTTTCCTCGGGAATATCTGTCTCTGTGTGCTTAATGTGTGTGATTGATGTTGAATACTCTATTGCCTACTTCCCTGCATTATTGTGATCATCATTGAGTATTCTGTAATGAGTTTAAAATGGTTACAATTGTTTAAGCACAGTAACAACTGATTCACCCCCCACTCCCAATTGTCCAACAATAGAAAACAAGACTTGTAGTTAGAGGATTTTCACAAGTAGAGGGAGTGAACTATGATGAGACATATTGATCCAGTAGCCCGATGCACTCCCATCTGTACAACCATCCATAATTTGGAAACTACATCAGTTAGATGGATTCTTGATGAAGTTTGGGTTTCAACAAGAGTCTTGCTGATCCAAACCTATAATATTACATTGTTGGTAACGAGAAACTGATTTTGATGACTTATTCAAGAAGCCGTGTTGTTACAAACAAGTTTTGACTTCTAATTTCGAGATGAAGGATCTGAGTATGATGCACTACTTCTTGGGAAAAGAAGTATGACAGAGGACCAATGAGATTTTTTCTTGAGTCAAGGAAAATATACAGTGTGAATAATTAAATAAGTTCAATATGAAAGAATGCAAATCCACCGTGATGGATTTGAAGAAAAAGATTGATGATGATTCAGACGAGACTGATCCACAGTTGATTGGATTACTGATGTATCTGGTTAACACCAGACTTGATTCATGATATGCAGTGAATGTACTTAGTAATTCCATGAGTCAACCGAGACAGACTCACTGAACAACAACAAAACATGTATTGAGATATATACGAGGCACAATTGGATATGGCCTGAGATATGCCTCTAGTGTGAACTTGAGTTTGTAGGATATGTCAATACAAATTGAGCAGAGAGTACAGTGAACTAGAAGAGAACATCCGGTTGTTGTTTTATAGCGAAGGTTGTCATGGTTTCCTGATGCAACAAGAAACAAAGCTCTATGGCCTTGAATACCACAAAAGCATAGTATATATCATTGAGTGTGCGAAGCAGTGCGACTTCATAAACTTCTGACAAAATTTACTTGATCATGAGATGGATTCTATGATTATAACCAGAGTTGTGTGAAGTTCTTTGAGAAACTTGTGTTTCATGATAGATCGAAACACGTTGAGATAAAATATCATTTTCAGAGACATGATGCAGAAAAAAGCAGTACACATGTCGTACCTTCCTACACATGAGCAGATTGCATTCATCTTCACCAAATTGGCCTGGTGAGGAATACCTCTCTAGTTGAGAGGGAGTGTTGATGACTACAACCAAGACAAAGTTTGAATACTTCCGTGCAAGACTTGTCTTGATGGACAATGCCTCCCTAGCTGAGAGGGAGTGTTGATGATTATAGCTGCGTGAGACATTCTAGACATATCGAAACACATTGAGATAAAATATCATTTTCAGAGACATGATGCAGAGGAAAGCAGTAAACATGTCATACCTTCCTACACATGAGCAGATTGCATTCATCTTCACCAAATTGGCCTGGTGAAGAATACCTCTCTAGTTGAGAGGGAGTGTTGATGACTATAGCCAAGACAAAGTTTGAATACTTTCATGCGAGACTTGTCCTGGTGGAGAATGCCTCCCTAGCTAAGAGGGAGTGTTGATGATTACAGCTGCGTGAGACATTCTCCAGGACACAAACTCGAGAGATAGCCCATGAGATGGGTGTGTGGTTCCTATCTGAGACAGAGCTGGAACGTAGTGATGGCCTCCTCCTTACAGAGAGTTGAGAAGAACTACATATGATTCTCCTGCGTAACGCAATGAGAAAGGAGATCTGTTGAGTTGGACGTGCCTGTGGTTGAGCACAAGGTGAACGTGTGAAATCCCAAAGTGTTGGGTGCATCGTTATGAGACAGAGATGAAGATGATGTATTAGCCTCCTCTGAGCAGAGAGTTGATGATGAACTCCAGATGTCTCTCCTATGTAATGCAATGCGAAAGAAGATCTGTTGAGTGAACATGCATGTGGATGAGCACAGGTGAACGTGATCCTAGTGGTTGAGCACTAGTGAGAGTGGTTCTTATGTGTAATGCAGTGAGCCAGAGATATGGACATCCCTATGGATGTGCCCCTA
>JZKD02S1488607.1:76118-115460 GCA_000966675.3 Picea glauca | reverse complement strand
GTCCGCAAGAACAAAGATAGTGCTCGCTAGGTGCTAGTTCGGAGTTCGGGAGTCAAGAGAATCAAGGTTGGCTCACATCCAACTACCCAACACATGAAGTCACGAAGCACCTTTTGGTTAGGCTTGTGGTCACAACGAGTGGTCACGTGGAGGGGAATCTTATGCCTAGTGCTATTCACGCGGGTGTAGTTTCACAATAGGACCTGTGGATATGTTGTGATTTTTCCAACAGGGAATCACAGAGCTGCTCCAACTCAACATTGTGAACGATCCTAGACTGGGAGGTCAACAGACTTTGTTGAGATAGGGGCACTGCATCAGGAAAGCGGGGAAAGACCAACAAAATCACACAAAGAAAACCACTCATCATACACACAAGGATTTAATTATCCATATACATTCATGTAACACACCCAACCGCTAAGTACCCTTTCTTGGGATGGGGCATCAATTTTTTTCTCATCCTAACTATCTCAAATCCTAAATCGTGGATCTTCCCTGGTTACTTCTCGTCATGAGATTTCCATTGGTCGCCACCATACTAAAATATTAGCTCATGTTTGTAAGTTATGGCCTCCCGAAGCTACCCGGGCGTTATTAGTTGGAGTGTTCGACGTTCGGCACTGAACATACCGTTTCCCTAATCCCTAAAGTATCAAAATCTCTCCACATGGATCTAGCCATTTGACGATCGACGCTTTATGCTGAGCGTCCCTCTCTTTCGGCGTTCGACGATCATTGTTGGACGTTCGACATTCGACGATCGACAAATATTTGTGAACATCCCTTTTTCCATACTATGCCCAAAACTCCCGAACTCCCGATATCTCACCACGTAGCCTTGGCCCTTCGATGGTCGACATTTTGGGTTGTATGTTCATATATTGTATCACACCCCACACCTTCCAAACTCCCAAAGTTATCCAAAATCCCAGAGTCTTAGACACGTCACCACCCCTGTTGGCCAAGCCTGCATGATTCAACAATTGACTCGCGACAAGGGTAAAGCGATGACATGTGTCCTCCTTAGGGGGTGACACGTGTCCTTCTCTAATAGGCACAAGGGATGGGTGAATCAGACAAATCTGGGTGATGCATGGCACCTTGGTTGTGGGTCCACATCACCCAGGATGACGTCAGTGGGCCATGTCACCACCATCACACGATTGAGATTTATCCATGTGGATCCATGTCCCTAGACTCTCGAATCTCGTGCCATGTTTCCTCTTCGACCAATGGTCAAGATCCACTTCGATACTTGTGACTTCGACAATTTTGTACTTCGTAAGCTCTTGGTCGGGTTCCTTCAGAGTACAAAATCTCTGGACTATGGGATCTCTTTCCACTTACCCCCTCATCCAATGATCCTAGTTCAACGGTCAACACTTGACATGGAACGAGTAGGGGCCACATGTCACTCAACGACGCGTTCTCGGTTGGTTGGGTAGTCAAGGGTGGGTCCCTTAGATCGATGGATCAGAAGGATACCCAAGGATCCCAGGATAAACGGTCCACGTCACTTCAGTAGTTTGACATTCGAGAGTTCGGTGTGTGTATCTCTTGGCTTTCCCTTCAGACCATGCCGGATATGTGGCCACGTGTGCCTAGTGTCGACGGCCAGGATTTACTTCGGCTGACAGAGCTTCGAGGGAGACACACGCATTCCTATATCGCTGAATACCTGAACTCTCGGATAATCGTTGATCTGTGGACATGTGTCCCTCGAGTTTCTACTGTCTAGATTAACTCCGCAACTTTGACATTCGAGAGTTTTGACGCTATACCATTCCTAATCTCCCGAAGTAAGACTTCGCCAAAGCGCTTAACGATTCCCTTCCTACGTCAAATATAATGACTGAGAGAGATCCATACGATATCCCTAGATCGATGATCCTCTTCGATTCACGACTTCAGCCTTCGGTTGTTTTCGAGGATCCCAGAGGTCACCAGTCTCGAAGTTCCGAAGCCGAAAGAGCTAGCTCCTTTCAGACTAGTGTAGGGTTCCTAGGCCCTAGTCACACAGGTCCCTTGGATAATATTAGGGGCTAAGTGAAATACCCTTTTTTTAGCAGAAGGGTTAAGGACATGGGCACGAGCCCTCGGTCAAATGGGTGAATGGTCTAAAGGAAAAATTCCCTTCTACCACAGAATCAAACTTGACATTCTCATTAAGGTAAACTTCACAGGGTTGGCAGGACTTAGACGTTTTCAGTCAATCCTATCCCACCTCTCCTGTGGATTCACATCTCATAACTATCTAGTAGAAAAACTGAGATAAATTGAAAATCACAAAGTATAGCAGTTTGCAGAAGCAAAATAGCCTATCTAATAACTGTTCAAATACTACAAGACTTAACCATAAACATAGACATTTCGTCATCACAACCAATATATTACACAGAGTATGAAAATACTTATCATAACTAGTAAATGTGAAGCAATTGTTGAAAGGGGTGCATATTTCCTCCCAACCATAGGCACAATCACTCCTGATGGATTTACCACTGGCCACCCTCGAGCTAGACCATGATGCTCTGAGAGAGACTCTTTCTCTGTGCTCCACAACAGTCAGGGATGAAAGTTACTCTCCTTCTCCCACAGGAACTGGGTGTCTGGTTTTCTCTACTTCAAGCAAGGAGGTCTACACGAGTACTTCCTGAGTCACTCGTCAGTCTCGTTTATCAGCTTGTAGCCAAAACCTGTCCATGGATTCTTCGAGCCAAAATGAGCTTACTGCTCAACTTTTCCTCTCAACTTTTGAGTCGAAGTATCCTCACTACTCTTCTCGGGAGAGTGTTTTCTCTACTCTGCTATCCCGCTCCTCTGTCTCTATCCCCAAATTACCTCCTTTATTTCCTTTCTCAGCAAGGTGGCGTGGGTGTGAATCCCCATTCGTGGTCAGGCCTGGAAGCCTTACAGATGGGTACCCTACCCCATCTTCTCATTAACTCTTGAGGATGGCCTTCCAACTACTAGCCTGAATGGTAATTCATTTCTGGGTTAGAGGACTATTGAGCAATTACACCCAGTAGGTACTGGTTTGGTGAGGGTCATATAAACCATTCTTGGTTTCCCCTCACCATCTCTCTCATAGCATCCATGGTCTATCTTGGAAAACTTCCCCCCTTTCAGCAGTTGTGCAACACATATTCAATTTCTATTAATAACATAAATTCATACATTGACACTTTTATACATGGTTCATCAAATCAAACATTCACACATATTTAGTCTTCCATAGTCTCTTGGCCAATGATAGTTATATTTACAAACTGGGGTAACCATGGGTATTACAATTCAACACTATGTTTACACGATATACATTCGAACTGTACATAGGTATCAGAACAAGAAGCTGAAATAACATGCATAACAAAACATGTATAAGAACATGAAAACAAAACATGTACAAGAACAAGAAATCAAAACAGGTACATGAACAGGAAAACAAAACAGATACAAGAACATGAAATTGAAACAGGTATAGGAACATGAAATCAAAACAGGTACAGGAACATCAAAACAAAACTGGTATAGGAACATGAAATCGAAACAGGTACATGAACAAAAAACAAAATAGGTACATGAATAGGAAATCAAAATTAACCATGTGCATTACTATAGGAGTGGTGCATACAAATGAAGGGTAAAGTGAACTCGAAGTTTTAATTACCAAAACTAATGTGAAGGACATAATTTGAATGCATATGTATTGAATCCAATCAATAATCAAAACCAGAATTGAATTACATATAAACAAAGGAAAACATCGAGGCGGATACCCTTTCAAAAAAAGCTTTGTTCTTGCCATCGGGACACATTTGTTTTACAAGGTGGGAAGAAGGCAATGAAGGACTTTCCACGATGATCAATCTTTGATCGGTCAACTTGGGTTGAGTGCTGCCCTTCCGTGGGATCTGGAATGGTCTCAAATTGTCATGATACACTTTTGACTTGTATGGACAGCTTGTTTCACTTGCTTGGTTCTTGTTTTCTCGGGGTTTTTCCGCTAAAATTGCCTTGTACATTCTTATATCCTTTTGAATATAAAGCGTATTTTTTTTCGTTGAAAAAAAACAAAACAAACAACACAATACTAATCTACAAAATAAATAAAATATGGCAACACTTACCCACACTGAGGGGCCCTTTCCAGGAGGTCAGTGCTGCTAAGAAAGACTCAGATCAACATGGAAGGATGCTCAATGTCGCAACAAAAATCAATTCTCCATTCAGATAAAAAACTATATTACAAAATCAACACTCTCTCATGCTTGTTCTTTACAAAAAATCTCTAAATTAATTACAAAAATGATAATAATAATTATGGATCATGATGGATCCCATCCTCATCCCTATGAGGCTCCATTTATACATGAAATATAAATGGGAAATGATAAAATCAAATCCCCCCAATCTCAGAAACAATTTTTTCAATTTTAGAAAAAAATTTGAAAAATTTGGGTTTTATTGTAATTTGGGCAGATTTGAGTTAGATATCCACCCATATATTCCAAACCAATTCAAATTTTGAAAAACTGTTTGCATTTTACTCAATTGTACACCTTTTGGACAAAACCCATATCTTAGAATTTTGAGATCTGCCTTCATCGTCACATAAATCAAGGCAATTTGGAATTTTTACTAATTTTGGCTGAATCGTTCCCTCTGAGCTGGAGGTCCACACGTGTGAGATGGGTGAATTCTGGCCCATGTGTTTGCATGGCGACATTGCTCTGGAGAAAATCCATGTTTCCGATATTCCTCTAGAATCATGCCAATATGTCAAACTATAATTCAGTATCGGATGCCTGTAGAATGTTATGGTATCGGATAACTGTAGAATGTTCTGGTACCGGATGACTGTAGAATGTGTTGGTACCAGATGATTGTGTTGGTACCGTACATGGTATGGGAATGTGTAGGAACATGTTTCTTGGATATAGAAACATATGATTAAACCATCGTCGATAAGATCATGTTAAAAACATCTTTAATCACTAAAAAGACAAGAAAACAACAATAATTAACCACAAGGTAGAATGGATGTATTTAGCGGTAAGTGACAGAATAATGGCTATAAAATGTATCAAGAGTGTGGAAATATGGCTTATGAATGAAGGTTTTACATGGTAGAAAATATGACATATTTGGAGCTCAAAAATGATGCCAATGTTTCCTTCACCTAACGACTTCGAGTTGTTGGTCCCATAATGGGCATTTTCTCTGCAAAAATGACCAACACAAGTAAAAGCATTGCCACTTCTATTTTGTTTTTAATACTTCATTGATATGAATGGGAATTAGGAAACCTCACCTCTTGATATTCTGCAAGGAGTAGTGATATGAGCTTTAAGAAAATAGTTTTCATTTTATTTCGCCTCTGGCTTTCCACCAGTTTGTGAAGATGATCATTCCCAGTACACGCCCTCCTGCCCAAATGATCATGACCTAACTTTAGATTTATTAGTATTCAATATGCTCTCTTGACGAGCCCGAGAGGTTTTTCAGTCATCAATTCAACATTACTAACTAAACGAGAAAAAACTATTTGACTCCAAACTAAATTAGATTTTGTATTCAATCAAAATAGCCAGCATGATAGAGCAAATGAATGTTATTTTAGAATATATTTAATATTGACGTTAATATGGTTTGGGCTTGAATCAAGGTGTTAAAGAAAACGATTTGACAGGTTTTCCAAGGCATTATCATATGAAATAAAGTTGCACCGATTATCCTCGAAATAACGTCCTTTACACATTTTAGGTTGTGAATACAACTGCAGGGTGGTCCCCTTTTGGTGTAACAAACTTTCTTAGCTTTCATGGTGTGATGAAATCTATTAGATGGGAGCATAGTTTAACTCAATGTAGTTGTTGTCTATTATTTAAGGTTTAGAGTAGATGTAGTGTTGTGTGATAAAATGTAATAAAGGAGCAGAGTTTCAATGGAATCGAGGGTTGACTGTAGCTTCTAAATAATAGAGATATAAAAATTTGCTAATGCAGTTTTATGTTATGTAATTTGGGGATCTAATTAAGCTGTAAAAGAGCACAACCAAAAGTTTGAAGAATAAGGATATGGATGTTTGGTTGAATTCGACTATCTCACTGAGCTATGTGATGCACATAACCGATTTTGATGCCATATTAAGTCAGAGCGCACACAAAAAAAAAAAAAAAATATATTATTTCATCCAAGCATATTTGCACTCAAAAATAATATTTACTTCCATCGTTTAGAAGTGTCATTACAACTTCGATCCCATATTAAGTTAGAGCACACACAAAAACCAGAAAAAATTATATTATTTCATCCAAGCATATTTGCACTCAAGAATAATATTTACTTCCATCGTTTAGAAGTGTCATTACAACTTCTTTATTTATATAATAATAAGTTACTGCACACTTTAGAAACTCATAAGGTTAACAGTCCTGCAATAAATCAGATTACAACAAACAGAAAGTTCACAAGTCTAATGTCTAGATATCTATTAAAAGTTCAAAGAATCGACAAAACTTGAATATGACTGAATGCTGCGATAATTTTATAATAATTAAACATATTGATTGGTTCAATTTAAGATTCACAAATTTTTAGATCATAGATTTGTGTAGTATCAGCCCTGAAAAAGCCTTGAAAACAATAATAATTAAAATTATAAGGCTTAAGTGGTGATGAATATGTTATTATTAATAGTTTTTGTGGGTTTACATGCAAAAATGATTCTACCTGTTGTACATGCATGTTGACTGCTCCACATGGTCTCCATGCATCACACTCACACTTATCTAGGTTCGATCCTCCGTTAGTATAGATCACATAGTCACTGGATTCCATGGCCTTGTTCAGAAGCACTCACAGGTCTGGTTAAGCACTCTGAGTTGGGAATCGATCGTTATGTGCAACATGGTGGATGGAAATAGTTAGGGTTCAATTCGATAGCTCTTGGCAGCCTTGGTGAAGGGAACTCAAAATCTGAAGTGTAGTGAAGGGAACTCAAAACATGGATAGTTTGATATATGTTGGTTATTCTGGTTCTGCCTATCTTGGGGATGTAGTATAGTCTCATCCTGGTCAGATACATGTAAGTTAAGCCAAATTTAGTCGAAAAATCCATAAATTCTATGTTGTTGCCTTTCTTTATGCATTTTTGTCAAGTGAAACAATGAAATTTGGTTAAGATTTCGCTGTAATGGTCACCATATCTTTTCTTCCAGGGTTTATATTTCATCCCACAGATGAAGAACTAGTATTCTTGAAGCGAAATCCTTTCTGCTTGGAGGTGATCTAGAGTGGTATTTTTTTTTCCTAAGGGACAAGAAGCTGCAAATGGATCAAGAACAAATAGAGTAGAGAAATCCTTTCTGCCTGGAGGTGATCTAGAATGGTATTATTTTTGCCTAAGGGACAAGAAGTTGCAATTGGATCAATAAAAAAAAGATCCACATAACCTGGTTACTCGAAAGCTATGGGAAAAATAGTAAAGATAGCTCTAATATGTGTCCAATTGGAATGAATAAAACTCTCTCGAACAGACTGGGTTATGCATGAGTATCATCTAGATGAGAATGAATGTGAAGGCTCAACTTTGTTTCAGGTAACTCGAATTGTTGTGAACGGTTCACCTTTTCTTTTTGGTAGGGACTACTGAGTTGAAAATTAATTCTCAAAAGATTATAATAAATTACTTAAATTGGATAAAATAGAGTCAATTATTGAAGCTTATGATAAACAGACGTGGAAAAATAACATAACCTAACCATTTCTTATGTTGAGACAAATTATCTGGAATGTAAAAAAAACCTTGAACACAAATTGTAAATTCGTATAATTAGTTGGAGTATAATAATTATGTAGTTAATTTGTCACTGATACACCAAGTGATTAGGTAATTGTTAATTCTGCACATTTATGAGCTTAATTTAAAATAAAATGATAATTGTTAATTCTGCACATGTATATGAGGTTAATTTTAAAAAAATGATAGATATATCTTGACTTATCAACAGATTAGACCATAGATGTGCTTTTATAACTACATATAATGCTTGAAAACATCTATTGCAAAGGGATCCCTATTTTCTGCACTAGATATATGTTGATATATTTTATGCACTAGATATACTAGGCACTTCTGTCAAATTTTCTACAAACACAGACCCCAAAAATACCTTAATTTCACAAAAATATATTTCATGTAAGAGAAGTTATTTTCTTCATTCCTTAAAGGGAGTTGAGAATGGTATCAAAAGGGAGATATTGAAGCATACTACTATGGGTAGATACTAAGCCCTATTATTTACAAGGAGATGAGCTATCCCTAGCGTGATAGGTGCTTTCATCAGGCTATGGTGTATTCCTTGACTCTTGGCCGTGAATTATTTGTGTCGCTCAACTCTTAAACTAACTACAACAATAAATCTCACACTCCAACCTATTCAAAATGGAAAAAAAATGATGTCCATTATCATTTTTCAAAATGGAAAAAATGGATGTTCATGTAGATTAGCAAATTTTATACATAAAGAAATGTCGGTGTATATTAGGAAATTTTATAAAAAGGCTCTAGATACCAACTTATTAATGGCATACTGAGCATTACCCATTTCTTGGTTCACTTGCAGGTCATAATGGTTCCCAACAACAAATGAAGAAACTAGTGCTCAACAAATGAAGAAATCATCACAACATAAGAGGTGAGTGACATGCTGACCATGTATGGAGAACATCATGAGAAACAATAGTTTGAACAAGATTGAACCATATCAAGCAAAGGTAGTGTGGTGGCATGATGACCATGTCTGGAGAACATCATGAGAAACAATAGTTCGAACAACAAAGATAGTGGTGAAACCATATCAAGCAAAGACTGTGATGGATGATATTATTCATTCAATGAGAATTGGTGAAGGCACATGCCACTCAAAAGGATGATCTTTGATAGCTGTCCAAAGATTTACTTGACACAACAAGCATTCCATGCTAAATGACTAAAGGATAAGAATGGACTAAAGTATGAGATATGAAAAAAGCATGTTAACATAAAATGTTAACGAACTAATGCTATCTGGAGAGATAACATTACTTCACCTCAAGAGATGTACACCTTAATCTAATTATCACTTCCTAAGTTTCAAACAAAATCTTTTGCATAAATGGTCTCTTGCCTCGATATGAGACCAAATAAGACCTCAAATTGAAAAGTTAGGATAAAAAATCAAATCTGAGTTGGGAAATTTTATAAAACTTTTGACACTTTGGTTAAAATGGTTTGTGTTGCATTGGTTTCAGTGAAAAAATAATAGAACAAGACCAAACTGTTTACTATTAGTCTGTAATATCCCTTGGCCGAACCCAATTGTAAATGTAAAATAAGTGTACTTAAGCTGGTGAGTTGTTTTGACATCATTTGCTAATGCACGTCATGTGGCATAGTGCGCACATGAACTGCGCAGTAAAATGATGTAGTATGCACATTCCCGGATACCGCACACAATAACTAAGGTGCACGCAGTATGGAGGACAACAAGCCTCGTGTATATGATATGTGTTATAGGCTGGTGAGCCAGTTATTATAAGCTGGGATGCTTATGTTTTGGTATTAGGCTGGAACACCTAGATGTCAAAGGCCAATGCGCCTACTTTGTACATGACTCATGATTAATATAAAATACATCGCTGCGCGTAGACCGACCACAATAAAAGAGACGAGGGATTGAAATTCACCTGTTAGGGAAAGGGAGGGCCAAAAGTCAAGGGAATATTATATTAATATTTCCTAAAAGTATAAAGTATGGATAATTATTTTATCCTAAGTTCTAAAGTTGGGGACACGTGGACCAAAGTAACTTCCGATATGACAAGTGTCTAGTTGGGGACATGCATTCATATCGTGGGGGACTTAGCTCATTTGGTCACTTTTCATGGGGATTTCTTACCAGCAGCTTGACCATCATTTTTTCTCACCATCACTTTCACGATGAGTAACACAGTGATTTCCTTCCTACACTAAGTTATCTAGTCAATGATTCCATGACCATTTTTCACTCATGCAATCTGTTATCCTTGAAACATCCATTTCACCATATCTGATCCATTACATGGCGACGTTCAGCTGACGTCACATGGCTGCGAAGTACCGAACGAGTGAAACGGGGTGATCTGACTAGCCATCACCCGTTCCACGAGTGGTGGATTTGACATGTTGAGACACGTGATACCATGTCTTGGCGAAAGTGGTTTTGACAAACCACCTTCTTGAACATATGTATCTCTAAAGGCACTGCGCATCTATGTTTTTGAGACTTGGGTCTTATCTAGAATTGTCATGGTGATAACACCAGGAAATCAGGAGAGATAATTCTGATGTGTATATTGAACCAAAATGGTACATATTCTCATGAATTGTTGAATTGTTAGCCTGATAAGTTTCGATGGCTACACATTTTGCAGAATTAACAACAACTAGATCAGATCAGACCGATGCAGATTCCATAGGAATGGAAGAAGTATAGGGGAATTACAGTCAACAAGATGAGAGCAGAGGGGTGGATGTCCATTTGGGCATTGAAGGAACGAACTCCAATGGACATGGGGAAGAAAGGAATGAAAACATGAATATGGATGAGACAATTAAGAATTTGCAGAAGGATGTCCAAAGCCATAAAGCTGATAATGAAAGGCTTATGAGAGCCAAAGAGCAACATGATGACTTCAACATGAAGTTATTTGAGAGCTTGAACATAATATAAAAGAAAATCAAAAAGTGTTAGTAGACATCAACATCATTCCCCAAGGCATTCCAATAAGAGAGTAGGAAATAGCTCGAGTCTATCCCCTATCAGAAGGTATAAGAGATCTGGGGTGGATGAGCTACGAGGAGAAATGAACAAAATCAAACCTCCTAAATTTGATGGTGATCACAAGAAGGATGAAGATGCAGAAACATGGTTGCTGGGCATGAGAAAGTATTTTCAATTGCATAATTATATCTTCTCATCAAGAAGGTAGAATCACTATCTATCAACTCAAAGGAAAGGCCTCCATGTGGTGGGATCAACTTGTGCAGGTACAACACATTGTAGAGAAAAGTGTTACCTGGAGGGAATTCAAGAAGTATTTTGAGAAGAATTACTTGACTAAGAGATACCATAGATGAATATGAGAGAAGGTTTCTGGAACTGCTGAAGTATGTCTCATTCATCAAGAATGAGACAGTCAAAATTCAAAGGTATTTAAGTGGATCACCACCGTTTATTAGTGACAAAATACAGTATGATGATCCCAAGACACTAGAAGAGACCATAAGGTGAGATAAATGCCTATATGATCAGCAGAAAGCAAGGCCAACTTTCCAAAAGGCTTGGGAAGACAATAAGAAATTCAAGACGGATCAGAGGAAGAAGGGAGCTAATCCACCATTCTTCAGAAATAATCCACAAGGAAAACAAATGCCTAAAGAAACCAGAACTATTGACATAGGGAGTCAAGGGCCAAGGCAGCCACCTTTGCAATGTTGGGGTTGTAAAGGGGACCATAGGTTCAGAGATTGTCCTCACAGAGATGAAAAAGGTAGGGCTATTCACAATGTACAACAAGATGAAACAATGGAGGACATGGGCATATATGTGCCAAGGATTTATGCAGCCCTAGACAACAAGCAAGCAAAGTATCAGTCCCACATGATTGAAGTGGAAGGTATGATCAACAACCAAACCCTTGCTATTTTAATTGATTCAGGAGCTAGTCATAGTTATATAGACCCTAAGATGGTGGAAAGTTTGCAATTTCCAAGAAGCAAGCATGGGAAATCCTGGTTGGTGCAACTAGTTATTGGAGCCAGAAGAAAAGTTAACAAGATGGTTAAATCATGCCTCATAGACATGAATGGACTAAACACCAAGGCAGATTTAAACATCTTGCCTTTAGGTTCCTATGACTGTCTAATTGGGATGGATTGGTTGGACCAACATCACACTCTGTTAGACTGTCACAACAAAGCATTTAATTTCCTATATGAGGAAGGGAAACTAAGGAAGGTACAGGGAATTCCCAGGGCAGTAACCATTAGAGAAATTTCAGCATTGCAGCTGAAGAAATGCTACAGAAAAGGATGTCAAATAATTGCAGCTCATTTGGCAGAGACACCTAGAGATAAGGTGCCAAATTTGGAAGATTATGTAGTCCTAGAAGATTTTGAAGATGTGTTCAAGGAGGTAACCAGACTACCCCCAAGGAGAGACATTGATTTTTCTATAAATTTGATGCCTGGAGTAGCGCCAATATCAAAGACTCCTTACATAATGAGTACACTAGAATTGAAGGAGTTGCAAATGCAGCTTGAAGAACTTGTGAAGAAGAGGTATATACGCCCAAGCATGTCACCTTGGGGTGCCCCGGTCTTGTTTGTGATAAAGAAAGATGGAACACTAAGGTCGTGCATTGACTTCAGACAGTTGAATAAAGTGACTGTTAAGAACAAGTATCCTCTGCCAAGGATTGATGACCTATTTGATCAATTGAAGGATGAAAATATATTTTCAAAGATAGATCTCAGATCAGGCTACCATCAGGTAAGGATTAAAGAAGAATATGCCAACAAGACCGCCTTCAGGAGAAGGTATGGTCATTATGAGTTCATAATGGTGCCATTTGGGTTGTCAAATGCACCAACTGTTTTCGTGTGCTTAATGAATGGTGTTTTCCGAGAGTATTTGGACAAGTTTGTCATTGTATTTTTGGATGACATTCTTATATATTCCAAATCAGAGGAAGAGCATGAACATCATTTGAGGATGGTGTTGCAAGTATTAAGGGAGCGTCAGTTATATGCCAAATTGAGCAAGTGATAATTTTATTAGAAACAAATTCATTATTTGGGGCATATCATTTCAAAGGATGGGATAGCAGTGGATCCTGACAATATAGAGGCCATTAGAGAATGGTCAGCGCCAAAGAATGTGACATAAGTGAGATCATTCATGGGTCTTGCAAGCTACTACATAATATTTATTGAAGGATTCTCAAAGATTGCACACCAAATCACTTCTTTGCAAAGAAAGGGAGTGAAGTTTCAGTGGACACTGGATTGCGAGAAGAGTTTCCAACACTTGAAACAATTATTGACAAGTGCTCCAATATTAAGGATCGTAGACCTAGATGAATACTTCATCGTATGCACCGATGCATGTAATGAAGAACTTGGTGGAGTCCTCAGTCAAATGGGTTTGTCATATGTTATGAATCAAGGAAGTTGAAGGATCATGAAAGAAACTATGCCACTCATGATTTGAAGTTGACAGCCATAATGCATACCTTTAGGAAATGGAGACACTACCTCATGGGAAAGAGGTTTGAGCTAAGAACATACCACAATGGTCTGAAATATTTATTTGATCAGCCAAATATAAATGTTAGGCAAAGCAGATGGTTAGAATTTCTAAGCGAATATGACTTTGATATAAGGCATATCAAGGGGAAAGAGAATAAAGTGGCTGATGCACTCAGCATGAAGGTACATGAATTACATGCTACAACCATTAGCATGTATCAAACTGATATTAAAAGCAAAGTTATGGAGGATGCAAATGCAGATTTGCAATACAGAGAATTGGTAGCAATGCTACAACAGGGTAAGATGCTACAGAAGGTGGATAATTATAAGTTGGGAATAGATGAAATACTGTTGCGCAAGAACATAATTTTTGTTCCAAATGTCTGGGACTTGAAACGTATGATTTTGCATGAAATGCATAATGTTCCTTATGTAGGGAACCTTGGATATTAGAAAACCGTGGCAAAGATCAAGAGCCATTACTTTTGGCCAGGTATGAAGAGAGATATTTCCGAGTACATCGCTAGATGAATGGAATGCCAGAAAGTTAAAGCTGAGAATAGACACCTAGTAGGGTTGCTGCAACCTTTAACCATTCCTGAATGGAAGTGGGAAGTGGTGAAAATGGATTTTATTACGAGATTTCCTAGAACATGCAAGCTGCATGATTCGATCATGGTGGTGGTGGACAAGCTTACGAAAGATGCCCATTTTATTCCACTGAAAACTATGCACAAGGCAACATATGTTGCTGATATTTTCATGAAGGAAGTGGCACGGTTGCACGAGATTCCTAAAACAATTGTGTCCGATAGAGACTGAAATTCACCTCAAATTTATGGAAAGGATTGTTCAAAGGATTCAGAACGAAGCTGAACTTTAGTACAACTTATCATCCCGAGTCTGATGGATAGATAGAGAGGGTGAACAAAGTGATAGAAGATATACTAAGAATGTATGTGATGGACAAACCGTCGAAATGGGAAGACTACCTACACTTGGTAGAATTCACTTACAACAATGGGTATCAGGCATCATTGAAGATGAGCCCATTTGAAACACTTTATGACAAAAAGTGCAATACTCCAGTGAGTTGGGATAATCCAGCTGATAGGATAGCAGTTGGGCCAGAGTTGCTCAGGGAGATGGAGGACCAAATGACATAAATTAAGTAGAATTTAAAAGCTGCCCAAGACAGATATAAAATTTATGCCGATAAGAACAGAACCTACAGAGAATTCAAAGTGGGTGATCATGTTTTCCTGAAAGTGAATGCTAACAGGAGTTCCCTGAAGCTAGGAAGCTGCGCCAAGTTGGAAACCAGATTTTGTGGGCCATTTGAAATCCTAGAGAGGATTGGTCCAGTTGCTTATATGATTGCATTGCCTGCATCTATGTCTATTCATAATGTCTTCCATGTATCATTTCTAAAGAAATATATACCTGATGCTAACCATGTTATTTATTGGAATGTGATTCAAGTGGAGCAAGAAGGCGCTTTTCAAGTGCATCCGGTGCACATTTTGGACCGGAAAGTCAAAAAGCTCTGGAACTGATCCATAGGGCTTGTAAAGGTTCAATGGACCTGGTATGGTCCTGAGGACGCTACTTGGGAGCATGAGGATGCAATGCAGACAGAATACCCGCATCTTTTTGAAGATTTTTGAAAACTCTGTTGTATATGGGTGTATGATGCACTGAGGACAATGCATAAATAAGGGGAGGGGATTGTAATATCCCTCGGTCGAACCCAATTGTAAATGTAAAATAAGTGTACTTAATCTGGTGAACTGTTTTGACATCATTTGGTAATGCACGTCATGTGGCATAGTGCACGCATGAATTGTGCAGTAAAATGATGTAGTATGCACATTCCCAGATACCACGCGCAGTAACTAAGGTGCGTGCAGTATGGAGGACAACGAGCCTCGTGTATATGATATGTGTTATAGGCTGGTGAGCCAGTTATTATAAGCTGGGATGCTTATGTTTTGGTATTAGGTCGAAACACCTAGATGTCAAAGGCCAATGTGCCCACTTTGTACATGACTCATGATTAATATAAAATACATCGCTGTGCGCAGATTGACCACGATAAAAGATATGGGGGACTGAACTTCACCAGTTAGGGAAAGGGAGGGCCAAAAGTCAAGGGAATATTATATTAATATTTCCTAAAAGTATAAAGTATGGATAATTATTTTATCCTAAGTTCTAAAGTTGGGGACAAGTGGACCAAAGTAACTTCCGATATGACAAGTGTCCAGTTGGGGACATGCATTCATATCGTGTGGGACTTAGCTCATTTGGTCACTTTTCACGGGGACTTCTTACCATTAGCTTGACCATCATTTTTTCTCACCATCACTTTCACGATGAGTAACACAGTGATTTCCTACCTACACTAAGTTATCTAGTCAATGATTCCATGACCATTTTTCACTCATGCAATCCGTTATCCTTGAAACATCCATTTCACCATATCTGAGCTTGTTCCCATAGCCTTTTTCGGTTGGTGTACCTGGTTAGCTTGGAGCGGGATTGAAGAAGCCAATTGTCAAGCCCGTGAGAAATTCTCCAAGTGAGAGAATTGCTGGGGATTGATTCTCGAAGGTGCTAAACTGCAACTACAGTGCTCTGAGACTTCCGGTCCGACCTGTTCTTGAAGCCCTAGAAGGGAAGTGGGGCAGCCGAGTGACTGTTGAGCAGAGAAGGGACACTCTTCCTTGGGTGGGACATGCATGTGGGGAATGAGAGGCTATAGGATATTAGTTGAATGAGCACCTGAGACAGAGTCTTTCCTGTTGTCCATGAGCCTTAGCCTGGTTAGGAACCCTTTACCCTAGGTGGAGTTCAGTCCCAGCTCGAGGGTGACTCACTGTTGAGAGTGATGAACAATGTTGTCTAAGGCTGGGAGGTTCGTGGATGGTCTGTACGCAGTTGGTGATAATATTTCCAAGATAAGTACCAATCGTATGATATAATGATATGCTACTTTGTTATTTACATGCCTATGTTACGGTTTATCATATATGTGATTATAATTGCCTGGATGTTTATGGGTAATTCCTTATATATGCTACATATCTGTAGTTACTGTTATTTCAGTATAAAATTCGTATATTACTGAAAGTAATTGTTTGTTTATGTTTATATGTAAAGCTTCCGCAAGATTGATGTATGTATATGTTTAAGTTGCATGCAGTTTAAAGAGAAATTTATGTGGCATAGCTCAGTTGACTACTGGGTATGTTATCGTATGTTCCGCAGTAAGGGAACAAAAGTGTTCCCTAGAGTAGCATGGTCCGGCCTGTTAAGGCTGGGGATGTTACCGACTGGTGTCAGAGCATGAGAGGTTTCTCTGGAGTGGCGTCCCCCGGCCTACGGGTGGTCGGGGGAACGTTACATAGTCCCTACACAACCCATGGGGTAGGGACTGATAACATGAGCTCTTGTGAACACTACTTTAGTTTGTCCATATATTTATGGATGGTAAGCAAAGTTGTATTATAATTTGGTACTTAGTGTTTTCCTCAATGCTCTCCAAAAGAAACTCAAAAACATAGTATACTTGTCGATCAACATGGTTTTGGGAACCCATGCAATCACATTATTTCTTTACAAAACAAATGGCTCACATCAATCATCTTCTTACAAGATATAAAATGAGCCATTTTCAAAAAGCAGTTTGCTACCACAAATATCAAATCATTTCCCCTTTGTGTTTGTAAAAGCATCTATACAAAATCCATATTAACATTTGTCTAAATTTGCTCAATCACAGGAGAAGTTTATACAATTCAATGTGTTTTGTTGTCCTCTTTTGATAACTTAAAAAATCTTACATACAAAATTGAATCTTTCAACATCTTGTCTTAAATTTAGCCAAAAGAATTTCTCAATTACTAAGTAATACATTCGTCTCTTCCAAAATGTCCTCCCAGGATGTCTCTTCCAAAATGTCTTCCCAAGCTTCTTGAACACATATATTGGATTATATTCTTCATAATAAATCTCACTATATTGAATAAGTTCCCACCTTTAAATAAAAAACCTAAATAATAATCATACAAGCCTTTCCCTTTGTTGTATGGATGGCTAAAAGTTATAATATTTTGTTCAAAAGATTTATAATTCATATTCTTCTTTCATCACTTTCCCTTTTTTGTATGGATGGCTAAAAGTTATAATATTTTGTTCAAAAAATTTATTATTCATATTCTTCTGTCATCACTTTGAATCAAACAAGCTCACTTCCCATTGTCGCAAATAGATGTTGTAATCTACTCAAAGCATATGCTACTATGTTCAAATTCCAACTCTTGTGTGCAACCGCAAAATTATACCTTATAAAAAGGAGATCCACTTGTCATGTTTATGAAACACTCTAGCTTGGAAATTGATGTATTTCAAAGTTTTATGGTTTATCTTTAAGATAAATTCCACATACAATATAATGCCAACAATGTTTTGGAGCTTGGATAATAACACATAGCTCCTGGTTATATTTTGCATACATTCTTTTATTTCTTAATTATCCACATCATTGTATTATATTAGCTTCAAAAATAAATGTACATGGACTTTGTTGTTGGTATACCACTAGGGAAACTAAAACTAGAGTATATAGTTAATTTATCAAGTTTAGCAGTATTTAAAAACTAGTAATTCTCAAAATCATAGAGATGAAAATAACAAAAATGATGAGTTTTAAAAGTTGGTCTATACTAAGTCCGCCTATCATCTTGATGACTAAAAAGAGGCGGGGTAAAGGAACCCAATCCTTTGAAGCATGGAAAAATATATTCTAAACTAAAAACCATAAACAAATTAAGCAAGAGGAGGATGGTCTTCAACTTCGTGAACCTATGGCTGAGGAAAATCCAAGTTGGTGAAGTCCAATCCAACCATCTTTTTTGCCAGAAGATTCAACTTGTGGTTCATTGAATTCACCTAAATTTGCACATCATCCAACTGAAGGAGGATTTCTTGGTGTACTTCATTCCTTTCTACCAAAACTCATCCCATGCACATATTGAAGTGCCAGTACAGATCAATAGTTTTGAAGTATTGAGACTCACGAGCCCTTGTGGAGCCAAGATCAGGTACCTAGGACCAAGTGGAGTCTGTTACTTCCTCATTAGGGATACAATTCTTGAGAACATGGATGTCTTCTTTATCCAGGTCAATTTTGGTTTGAATTTCAAAGGGTGTTTGGGCATGGTAAACTTCAACCAGAGATTCCACAACATAGATAGCCCGTAAGCCCAAGGCCTGGCCTTGGCCTCCTTGGGAGCACCGACGAGATCCCCCACGATCCATGGAAGCTAAAGAAGGGGGGAGGTGAACAAGGGAATAAAGCAAGGCAGAGGTGGAAGGTTCATCAAAGGTGGGAGTCCAGGAAAGACACATATGAACTAGAGTCGAGCAGGAGAGAAGCAGGGGGAGTAGTCAATGAAGGGGGATAAATAATCCCTCAGAACACTTGGTCACAGGATAGAACATGGGCGAAGCCACAATCATCACCTCAGATGCCATAACTAGCAAACGTCACCTGAGTACGAGGATCCATAGGAGGACGAGAAAGAGGAGTGACGAGTAGGGAAAGAACGCTGGTAAGCAGGAGCACATACAAACTGGAGGGTGCATGATGTTTAATGAGGGAGGATCATGCCAGGTGTTCAAGGAGTGAAGATGAGGGGGACAACTGGCATTGGGTCTCGAGGAATTCCCCCCTCGTCAGATCACATCTCAGACACCCGATCCAGGGGCATTTTCCATACTTTCTTAGTTTCATTTAATTTCTCATTAAAATACATAATAGGTTTTCCTTTCTCGGTCAACATTCCACTAATGGATACATTTAAGCATCACACTTAATGGTAAAAGGATTCCCAAGTTTGGAATTGTGAATATGGGTGTTTCAATGAAATTTTGTTTGAAAATTTGAAGTTCCTTTCAACTGCCTTAGTCTAAGTGAATTCTCTACAATTTGTACATCGTTAAAATTAATAATCTCAAACATAACATATTTTCATGTTTAATAGGCACCCACATTTATATGGTGACATGAGAAATCTACACCCATTATTCTTCCCCAACTATTCAAACTATTATGTGAATGTCAATGGGCTCTAAGTCCAACTATTTTGACCCTAACTATTTGGGTAAAGATCTACCAAATTCTATGGAATCCAAATCATCCCATAGCGTCCCAACTATTTGGTTAAAATTAATGTGCTCCAACTTAACTTCATTTTTAATAGGAATTCCCCTTCTCATGGATGTCTAGAGAGACTATCCCATTATTGGGCTAAAACTAAACTTTGTGTCTATTGAGTTCAAACCAAACTTTGCGATTATTATATATTCATGTTCTTTTTGTGGTTTGAAAAGTATGTACCTACTATTCGTTCAAGATCATTCACATTTTTTGAGAAGTATGTATTTAGTCAAATTTACTCAACAAATCCTTGTCGACCATCTCTTCCTTTGTATCATGGTTCCTTAATTGTGTTAAATTTCCTTATTCTCTCTAAATAAGGGAGAATTTATCATTAGTGGAAGGAAGACGAGAAAAATATATAAAGCCCCTATGGAAAAGGAAACTAACCAAAAGGTAATATGTATATGGAATGAGAGGTGCACTTATTAATTTTAGTTTGTTTAACAAGTGTATTTTACAAGTAATTCACACTTTTTTGTATAATAATAATAATAATAATTTATTTTTAAGGTCACGGCCAAGCCAAACATCCAATTGGTGTATGAGACCTCCTCCGCCCAACAATTTTACTAGTAGAGTCTATGGAGGTATACATACCCTACCCCCCTTTGGATTTGAACTTGTGACCTCTTAGGAGGAAACACATGTTCTTAACCATTAGGCCCACTCACGATATATAGGTGAAAGGTCATTAAATTTGAACCATAGTTGAGGATGAGGATGGTGATCAAACACATCTCCACCATATGTAATTTATGAAATACAAAATTATCATTATTCTTCCTAATTCTTAAAGTGGATGGTACACAACACACATCAAAGTAATTATATATTAAATGAATATCCAGATGTTATCATCGACAACTTCCAAATCATTGAACATCATGTAATGTATGATCTACATTGGTTGATTATTGTGTGTATTTCATTACAATGAGCTTTACTAGATAGTCCTGACCTGACCTGTCTATAGTAGCATGTAGAAAACTTCACCAAGAATCTTAGGCCCATGGAAAATAATTGTTGGCTAACTAATACAAGCTCTTTTTCGTTTTCGTGCAATAAAGTAGGGACTAGGTAACTCGTTCCATAAGATGGATTTGGAAATATCAAACAAAGTTATTGATATGTAAACTACCATGGATATTCCATTGGAACAGTTCGTCACAACAGATCTTATAATATTATGAAATATTAGACTAAGCAAACTAATTTTCCTTATATCTTAGATTAATTAATTACTAGCTTTGCTTGAATTTATGAAAGAAATGAAATACAAAAATGAAAGAAATGAGCAAAAGAACACACCATCCACACACAAATGAACAAAGATATATCTTGGGAAACTCAATACGCGAGAAAAGCCAGCTAGAAGGTGGGGCCTATGCTCTGCTCTCTTTTCTCCAGTTATGGAACTGCAAATACAAAGAAAGAGGCACTCATTGTGAAGTTGGCTTTGACATTGTGTCCTGTATGGCTGCTACATAACATTTTCCTCCCTTGTTATGTTTTCAAAGTAACACTCCTAGATACTATACTCAACTATGAAACAAATATAATGCTAAAGAATGGAACCCCTTCTCTTCCTACTAGCTCAATATTTAACATAGCTCAATAGCCATCTAGGGTTAGGGTTTTGACTTCCTCAACCCTCAATTAGTGACAAAGTTTGGACCTTCTAGAATATTCTTGAAAATCCACACATGGCTAACCCCATATGTGTGAGTAATGGGGGTTGACGTGGCATCCACTTGTACCATTGTGGTCAATAAGGTATGTCAACTTGCAAGAGGCATAACTTTCACACACGAGCTCTAATTGAGGTGATTTTTGCACCGTTGGAAAGGTCTCAGTGTGTAGATCAACATCGTGGGTGTGGTGGTAAGTTTGGAGGTTGTAATCCCCAAAAATGTCACTTAATGCTTCAAAATGGCTTAAGAATGTTCGAGACCCAATTTTCCCAACTAGAACCTACCACTAAAATGATTGTGCAAACCAATTCCTTTATTTTTTTTCCATCCAAAAAATATCAAGATAACTAACAAATTATATGATGATCCAATCCGAATCAATTACATACGAACACACAACCCTTTAGATATTCTAATGTGTACTATAAATATATCATAATAAATATATAATAAATAAAATTGATTTAAGGTGCTAATGTTTGTTGTACTTTATTTTGCAAATTGAGTCATAATTTGGTATGTATAATACTAAATACAATTCATTTATGTATGACTTAAAAGTTGTCACATTGGATAAAATTTGCATTTGAAAATATCAAAAACATTTAGGATGTAGAATCATTCAAAGGGGTGGTTCGTTAAGATGAGATTGAAAATCACTTTACTATGCACCGAATTAAAATTATGCTCCTACAATTTAATTAAACATATAGAGCCGCTCATTCTACCCTATACCAATAATTGTAAAAGGAAATGATTTCAGACATTATGATTTCAGATATTATATTTTAATTCACCTTCAGTCACAAGATCTTTAAGGTTATACTCAAGATGAAAGCCAACCGAGTCACTTCATTTAGGTTATTAACATTGTTAAACGCATATGCAATAACTATAAAACCACCACTGGCTATTATTAACAACATAACATATCTATTAATTATGAAACTATGCTTTTCATTTAGAAATGGAAAAAGGAGATTCGTAAAGTGTTCAACCTAAATAATGGAAAACATAATCTTATACTCAATGTTAATGCCACCAAAATAAATGCATATTAATAATAGCGGGCATCCTTTTTTGTCAACAATAAATGTCGCGGGAAACTCACTAATACTTCCCCACTTCTTGGATGGTATGGGTGCTAAACCGCAGCCCCAAAGACATTAGGCTCGAACTCGTGACCTCTCCTTGTACCGAAAGAGTGTGCCCACGTCTCACCCACTGTGTTATCCCATGGGAATCAAGGTTATTAATAGTGGGAATCCTTATCGTGAGAATAATCACATGATTATATTAAAAGTGTGTCCAAGTTTTATTGATTTTTAAAAGAAATAGATTTACACGGTCTAATTAAAGAATACAAATGTAAAAATAAATTGTATGTATGTTTTAATGGTTTGAAAAAAAGCTAGTATTTTTATGGAGTAGGGACCAATATAAGAGAATTATCTTCTAAGAAAACCATTGCAATATAAATATTGAATGAGATAATTTAAAGTCTAACTAATAGAAGAAACTTAAGGTTAACGAATACAGTAAAACACTTTTCACTCTAGGACTTCAACATGTAATCAATTTTTTAGAAACTACTATTCAAACACATCTAGTAATATCAACCATCACGTGCTTCTAGGAATATTTCCTAATATAATATTTCGTAGAACTTGGAACTTTGACTAGAGATTCATGTTCTTTTATGCTATGCTTTGAAGACTTTATAATTTTTGCTCATTGGGTGTTGTCAAGGCGATCAAAGCGAGATTGATTATGTTTTGATATCCAATTTTGATATTGATGAGGTTTTGTATAGAATTTCTAGTTGTTGGAAATCATGAAATGTTGCATGGACTAGATGCTAATTTCTTCTTGTAATTATGTTTCACTTGTCACATAAATGATAACTATAATTTACTCAAAATTGGGTTTCCATAGGACATATGTAGAATCAAATTCTTACTCTACTAAACACAAGCTCCTTAAAATCCTATTTCAAGAACATCGTAAAACTCTACTCGTAAGGCCAAGAGACACAATTTCCAAAACGAATATTGAAAAAACAGTCGAGTTGAAATAACATGTTCTTCTTACATATGCTATGTTATCCCCCATTCCTAGAGATAACTAAGGAGATTATGTCTCAAGGTCTTTAGATTGCAGACATGGAGTACTGAGAGGTAGATGAGTAGGCATGGGCCTCTATCATACCACACATCACCATCCATCGATGGAAGTACCATCCACCACACATAGCTTGGTCAACATAGGACAACATGTCTTGATTCATGAGGTAACAAGTCTAGTGTCATGGTAAGTGTCATCTTAATATTTGGAGCATTTGAACATGTTGCTAAAGATCCTTCCTTGATTTTGAAATAATTTGCTTGGAAATTATGATTTTTACCCTATTTCACCTTGGTGAGTGTCATGGTTTCCTAGTAAGTGGCCACCCTTGGGGATAGGGTTGATACTAGGGGGTCCCCTAGAAGGGTCATTGTACCATTCCCGCTCATACTTGTCACCTTCCATCACTTCTTCCCTTTCGTTTCCCCATCTTTTAGGTCTACGGGCTTATTGACCCAAGAAGGGCATATACTTAATTTCATGGGAAGAAGGGGCCATTAGGCTCGGAGGTGCCCTAGCAAAAACATCATGTAATAAAGGCTCGACCTAGGATCCTGAGAGAAATGAAACGATTCTAAAAAAAGTGAAGGACCCATAAAATAAATAAATAATTAATAACACTTTCCAAGGTAGAGCATTTGTGGGCTATGCATTTCCTTTTTAGTGCCCCTTATTGTATTCAACTTGGAAAGGCATGCAAACCAAGGTAGAAAGTATGTTGGCTATGCATTTCCTTTTTAGTTCCCCTTATTATCTTTACTTGGTGACACATGCAAAAGTAAATGGATAATAAAAGGGCTTGGAAAAATATGACTTACAAAACAAAAAAGAGAAAAAGGATGTGGCTAGTCCTCAATAAAGGCTCCCATAAATGAGACAATACAATCCCTTGTATGTCATGAAACCCCATACATAGAAGTCTAACCCCATCCTCCTCACCTTCACTACATGAGTTAGAAATGTTTCTCCTTGGCAACATCCCCTACTTGAGGATTTGGTTCACCCAATAGGGCATTATGACACCCCTCCCATATCTAAATTTGGAAAATTGTATAAGGTCCATGAGAATTCGTTTATTTTGAAAAGAGGGGATTTGATGCACATGTTTGGGTGGTTATTTTATTAGATATGACTTACATGGAATGATATTGTGACTTGTGGACCCTTGGAGGGTGTACTTGTTTGTCCTTGTAGGACCTTGACATGTGAAAGTTTGATCATGAAGGCACAAGGTCACTTGATCCTTAATTTGGGGAATGAAGCCCACATGTTGGATGATGCACCCCATTCTCTTTGGACACATGGATGATAAAATTATCATTCGGAGGTATGAGAGGACACCTTGGAGAAGAAGACTACCCCCCCTCCCCCCCTTGCCCAATGTTTGGCCTTGGAGGCTCAAAACGTCATATCCTAGGCCATGATGTCATACTTGGACAACTAGGGTTTGGTGGTGTTGGAAGATTTGATGATGACTTGACACATCTAGATGAAGGAAGACCCTTGCACATGAAGGTATGGCCTTTGGAGGCTGAACATCTCCCAAAAGAACCTAAACGTCTTGCTCATTATGCCCAAACGTCACCCATAAGGGGTATGCCATCATCATTTAGGGTTTTACTTTATGTAATATTTTAATTTTGAGATGTAAATGGACAGAAGGAGGAGGTCGGCTTGCCTAATTTAATGTTGGATTTTTGAATTGTGGACAAAGGGTTTTAGGTGACCTTATATAAACAAATGTCACCCCTTTTTCATTTGAACACATCACACTTGAGAATTCCATAAGTGTTGGCTGAAATTTTCGCCCTACTTGGGAAAATCACATGTCTCTCTCTCTTGTGCTATTGGATGCTAGTACTTGTATTTTGGTGAAGGAATCTACAACACTATCTCTTTGATGCTTTGTTCTTGCTCTTGTGATGGAATATTCTTGGTAAAGAAGGGTTTATCTTGCTAATTATTGGACTAGGTAAGGAATTTATGCTTTGTGTTGTTTCTTTCTTGGTTGCAAGGTTAATTTTGTTAAGCTCTTGGAGGAGTATAAAGGCATACACCCTCCACTAAGATCTATCACCATTGTCTTGGATAAGCTACCTTTGCAAAGGTTGCTAGGAGGAGTAAAAAGGCTTACACCCTCCTAGATTTACCTTGCTAGTTTTGTTTGATCTAGGGAGTAAAAAGGCTTACACCCCTAGAGAAGTAACACAACTAGATCTTACACAAGAGACCCCATAACCCAATTGATAAGGACCTAATCTAATTTTCATTGGAGACACAAAATCATTTGCATTGGTATACGTGAATTGTTGATATATTGCAATTGTCTAAGTTGGAATTGATTCTATATGGTATAAGCATTCTTGCGCCCTAAGTGTGTCTAGCTTGGATAACTAATTATATTTATTGTTATAAACGAGTGCTATATCAATTAGGGCTGTTGCAAAGTCACTCTTTTATCATCTTTTAGTACTTTTTCTACCGCTGAAAATTGCAAGTAATTGGTGCTAATTGTTCTTCTTGTCAAGGGATTTCATTGAGGTACTTTGCTTGTGAATTTCAATGGCTAGAACTTGATGCTGTAGAAAAAATTTGCTACAGCCACAAGGCTGCCCTAATATATTTCTGATAACATATTTTTGCAGCCCTATTTTGCCATCAAAACTTGAGTTTAAGTATTGGAATATTATCTACATGTTTAGGGCTTGATTATCCAATAATTATCTGTTTTTTTGGATGGTTAATTTTGTAGTTGTTATAACTTATTATTTGTTGTTGTAAATATGATATATGTTGCAGTTCTGGGACAGCGAGATTATATTTCTGATCTCCCATTGGTTAGAGGCTTGGTTTATCATCATTTGTCTTGTTCCGAGTAGGTCTAACATTTCTTTGCAAGTATAAAACACTTCACAACCATTCACCCTTCCACGAGACTCTTCTTAGAGCCCTTTCTTCATATCCAAGCTTGACCTATAGGGAATCCATTGATCATTCTTCTACTTTCCATCTCAATCCCCTTAGGGTCACCGAGATTCCCCCCTTGTGGTGACTTATCATCACTAAAGTGAGGGGAGTGTCTATTTAAGGTGACAATGGGTAGGTACTCCCATAGTTGTCACACTTTCATGGATTGGGTTGGTATTTTCCAAGTCTACATATTGCGCGATAACATTTTCGTTCCGTTGTCGAGGAGGATTTTGAATCCTCTTTCGAGCCCTAACAACACTTTGGCAAGATTTGATCCCAAAGCCTTTACCCATATATTGCTTGGTAACTCCATTTGAGGGAAGTTCCCTTTCCATTCTTGATGAGCCTTCTATAAATCTCATTTGGAGACTCCACCATCCCTCCCCCTAGGAAGATTCAAGCCTTCGAAGGTTTACCAAAGAAGGCCTCCTCATAACTCCCCTATCATCAAAAACTAGTTCCAAGGTTGCCTTACCCTCAACACAATGGCTCACTCTTGGTATAAAAACCTTTTCAAACCATTGAACTTGGACTCCATCACTGGGTACCCCAATACCATACCCAAAAAGACTCATAAATGGTTGCAAAAATTCACTAGAAACAATGTGGTTATGTCATAAGACCACCTATATGCAATAGGTGTGGCCTTGTTGAATGAAGGTGAGGAACATGAAGACATTGCGATGAGGCTATTAGCCATGTCTCTTGATGAAGATGCCTAGAGATGGTTAAGAGGACTGCCTTATGATAATTTGGAATCTTATGATGATTTCGCTAAATCAATTACAAACAAGTGGTTAACCAAGAAAGAAAATGGAATGATACTAGCACAGTTCAATCAAATCGAGAAAAGGGAAAATGAAACAACGAGATAGTTTGAAACTAGATTTGATAAACTATATGCTCAGATCTCGACTGACCTGCATCCCCCGGAAACAACTGTTCATGTCCTCTACATGAATGCTTTTGAAGGACAATTTTCTTTTATCCTCAAGGATAAAGCACTTGAAAATTTGACAAAGGCCAAGGAATATAATGCACAGATCAAGGAAAATCTCATCAGCTCAAAGATTGAGCCCTTTAAATTTCCTCGTACCAAGGTGGAAGAAAAAACAAAGACTATGACAAACACTGCACCAAACCCAATCACTCTCCTAGTTCAAAAATTTGATTAAATGAATACTCAGTTTTTCCAAAGTCAGAACCAGATTATGAACATGTTGACAACATTGGAAAGAAATCAATCTACTCCGATACCTCAAGTTTTTAGACAACCAAACACATATTGGAAGACAAGGCCTCAATAGGAAGCAAAGGATTTTGACACATTGAATCCAGTTGGAATGGTCAATATGGAAGGATTTCCATGGTGCTTGCCTTGTAATGAAGCACATTAAGAAAATGAGTGCCCAATACGAACGGAGGAAGAAAGTCCAGGCTCTTCAAACCATATGAATTTCAATGATACAATATTTTATTTTTAAGATGATGAGTATGTGTAGATTACACCAGAGCAACTTTAGGAGGTTAGGAAAAGGGGTGATAGAAAGGGGCGGTTCAGAGCACTAAATCAACTAGATGATAACACCAAAAATGAGTTGAGGAAGAAATAAATGTTCACATATGAAAGACGAAATAGAGTTTCAGTTCCTCCACCACTAGCTCCAATGCCTCCACTGCAAGCAAAATAGGATCCACCTCAACCAATAAAATAAGCCCCTCCACTTCCTCCACCGTTGATTCATAACCTGCTCCCAAAGCCCATGCCAACCAATGAACAAATTTAATTGAATATATATGTGTCGACCATGATGGGGAAGATGAATATGTTAGTGCCTGTAGTTGAGATGTGAAAAATCCCATATGTAAGAAGAGAAGTTTCGAAGGCGTTAAAGGTACCGTATGAGGCAGAAGATCTTCCTGTAATTCTGAACACCATGTATCATGGACAAGTACAACAAAGAGATGAAAATCCTCCTTTCTATCTTTCACTGGGTGTGAATGGTCTTCGATTGAATAACTATATGTTGGATTTTGGGGATTTGGAAAACATGATGTCTTTGAAGGTCATGAAACAACTTGGTTTGAAGACAATCGACCCATATGGAAATGTGTGTGACATCGATTCAAAGAAGGTGAAAGTGTATGGTCTTATAGAAGATGTGGAGGTGTATTTGCATGATTTTCCCCATATTAGCCTTATTATGAACATAATGATGATTGATGTTTCAAACACTTGGGGCATGCTTTTATCAAGAAGTTGGGCTGGAACCCTATGAGGTTTCCTTAGCATGGATCTCACTCATGCATATATTCCCATGAGGAACAATACCTTTGAGATTCTATATAGTTGACATATGGTTAAGAAGCATGTCATGGATATAAACCACCCCAATTATCACAGTGATTATGAGCTTGATGTGCCTCGACAGATCATTGAATATGATCCTCAGGATATTCCCTTTGTGTAAGAAGATTGCATAGATACACTACTTCCGAGGACATACAAATGCAAAGAGAGACTTGCAAAATTCCAAGGAAAAGAACCAGGATCCATCAAGATACTTAATAAAGAAGAAGATAAAAAGCATCTTGAACAAACTATTAAAGATATGCTCAAGGACGAACCACCTTCACAACATTACATTGAAAACAAACCTTATATTAACTTTAGTGAAGGAAGCCTTGCTCTCATGTGGGATAAGAAGAGAGGTGAACCCAAGTATGATGAAAGAAACAAAGTTTTATGGCTTGGTCCTTACATTGTCAAGAAGAAGTCAAAGAAAGAAAAATACTACTTGTCTGCCATGGATGGGAGAAAGATGCCATTACCGGTTGATGGGTCTCTTCTCCGACCTTACATCAAATGAACTTGACCTCTTCAGGGCCCAGGCCCCAGGTAAGTAGGTAGGTCATTTTCTTTCCCTTGCACTTGCATTTTCTTTCTCATGATAGTTTAGTTGCATTTGATTATATTTGCATGTCATATCTCATTTTCATTTTTCTCTACTTGCATTATTGCATAGTTGCTTTACATCATATTACATGTTAGTTAGAAATTTTTTAAAAAATGAATTTTTTTATTTTAAAGATTAGTTTAAATTTTGGATTTTTGATCATATGGACAAAGGGTGAGTGAGACACCCTCAATATCCACAGTTTGTTTGCTTCAGTGTGTGTAGGAATAGGTCTTACCAGAAGATGATGAGGTTCTCATGCACTCTACAACGAGTACATGTCCCCGAGTAGGAGCCAAATGCTATCCCCCATTCCTAGGGATAACTAATGAGATAATGTCTCGAGGCCCTCAGGTCGCATACATGGAGTACTGAGAGGCATATGAGCAGGCAGGGTCCCCTATCATACCACACATCACCATTCGTCGATGACAACACCATCCACCAAAACCAACTTGGCCTACAAAGGAAAACATGTCTTGCTTCATGAGGTAACAAGTTCAGTGTCATGGTAAGTGTCATCTTAATATTTGGAGCATTTGAACATGTTGCTAAAGATCCTTTTTTGATTTTGAATTTTTTTTCTTGGAAATTATGCTTTTTCCCCTATTTCACCTTGGTGAGTGTCATGGTTTCCTAGTAAGTGGCCACCCTTGGGAAAAGGGTTGCTACTAGGGGGTTTGTAAATGTGTTGAACCTGCATAGAATAGATCTAGCTAAACATTGATACACACATTTTCAGAGATAATTTGAGAAAGAAGAAGAAGGAGATAAAGAATGAAATAATTCTCATTAACCGTTGTGAATAATGAATAATTTACACATGATATACTCTGTATAACTCAATGAGTGCGCATTGGAGGAGAACCAATGCACCATAGTGGTGGTGTAGAGTGATTTGGACACACACCAACAGTTACAAGAATGAACTTCCACCTAGTCTAGTCTCTCAGGCAATTACGGGAGTGAACTGCCACCTAGTTGAGTTAACTAGTCAACTAGTCTTCAGTTAACTAACTGAATAGAGAGTAGTGAGGAGTTAACTCAGGGAATCAAGGATAATGTGCCAATCTGGTGATGATACCAAGGCAAGGTAGAATTATAATGGTGATGATCCCAATGTTGCATGGTGACAAAACCATTGCAGTATATAAACTCAACTCAACTAGTCAAACTGAAGTGTCAACTGAAAGAGAATATTCTCCAGGTGGAATATTCTCCCCTAAAATATAGGAGACTGGATAATGGATAATTATGACTAATAAACAAGGAAAAACATTAGGAAAAATAAATCCTAGCTGTGTGTGAAGTAAATCCAACACCCCCCCTTGAACATCACTATGGTGAAAATAAAGAATGGGTCCTGACAACGAGGCCATGTTAGGTACCCAAATACAAAAGATACACTGAAAATAAAGTGAGGAAAGAGGGAAAACCTCATGGGAACCCCCCCCCCCTCAAGGTACAATGTATTTAAAAATAAGAACTACAGTTGCTAGGAAACTATGTCCTTCACTCCAAGACGACTTTGCAGAGAATGGAACTTCTGCTCAGTGAAGGTCTTGGTGAAGATGTCTGCCATATGTTCTGGTGAAGGACCGAATTGTAAGTCAATGATCCCCTTGTGTACTAAGTCCTGGATGTAGTGCATGTGGATCTTGATGTGCTTCGTCCGCTGCCTCTGAACTGGATCTCTGTAGAACTTCAGACTGCTCTGGTTGTCACACCAGATGACGATCAACCGATGAAACTGAATGCCCAACTCAATGAGAAAATGTTGTAGCCACATAGTCTGAATGGTTATGTCAAATACCCCTCTGTACTCTACCTCAACTGAATATAGAGCAATGACAACATTCTTCTTGCTCAACCAACAGATAGGCCCAAAACTAAGACTGAGTGAGTAGCCAAATGTGGACTTGCGATCAATGCTATTGCTAGCCCAGTCAGAATCAGTAAACCCAATGAGATCTAATGTAGAGTCTGTTGCATAATGAATCCCAAAGGTGATGGTGCCCTGTACGTATCGAAGGATACACTTTGAAACTTTCTAATGTAGGTCATGTGGCTCCTGCATGAATCTGAAAACTGCACCAACTGCATATGAGAGGTCTGGTCTGGAGTGTGTGAGATACAACAAGATCCCCACTAGTTGTCTATACAGTGTGCTATCAACCAGTGGAGTCTCCCCGCCATACTCAAGTTTGACTCCCGATAGGAAAGGAGTCGGAGCAAACTTGCAGTCTTTCATGTGAAATCTCTCAAGGAGATCTCATGCATACTTGGCCTGAGACAATTTGATTCCTGATGCATCCTGACTGATATCAAGTCCAAGGAAGAAGTGTAGCAGACCCATGTCCGTCATAAAAAACCTTTCATGTAGAATCCTCTTGACTGCAGCAATCGCTGAAGTCGAGCACCCGTTGATCAACGAATCATCAACATACAGAACTAAAAGTAGAAGTGAATCAACCGTCCTGAGCATGCAAACATTCAGGTCTAATTTACAACGTACAAAGTTCTGTGACAACAGATAGGAGTCCATATTGACATACCATGCTCTAGGAGCCTGCTTGAGGCCATAAAAAGATTTCTTCAGTCGATAGACCAAAGATGAGTCCTGCATAAATCCCCGGGGATGCTCCATGTAGATCTCCTCAGAGAGATCACCATGAAGAAATGCATTCTTCATGTCCATCTGATGGACTTCCCATCCCTTGGCTTCTGCAATGGCAAGTGCCAATCGTATGGAATCCATCTTCACTACTAGAGCGAAGGTCTCATCATAGTTAATACCATGAACTTGCTGAAAGCCTTTGGAGACAAGCCTGACTTTGTATCTGCTGATCTGTCCATCCACTGCACTCTTGGTCTTGTATACCCATCTGCATTTGACAAGTTTCCTCCCAGAAGGAAGGGGAACTAGATTCAAAGTCTGTTTCTCGAGGAGGGAGTTGTACTCCTCCTGCATGGCAGATTCCCAAAAGGGATTTCCAATAGCCTCGCCATAAGACTGTGGATCTGAAGACTGAACCAAGAAAATATGCCTGGAGGGAAATGGTTCAGTGGTAGTGAGTACAATAGGAGGCTCCTCGAAATCAGATCGAGTCCTCCTAGTATCGACTGGATCACCAACGAGATCCCCTGCAACCTGAAGAGTAGTATCTGTCCACTTGGGCCTCTGCTCTGGCTCTACAACTGCATCTGGATGATCTGACTCTACATATGACTGTATTGACTCTGAATCTAAATCATCTGAGTCCTTTGAATACGAAATCTCGTCTGAATAAGAGTCTGCATGTGCATACTCATCATCTCAGACAGGTGAAAGAACGAATGTGTTTGCATGCGGCTATTGAGGTGCATGTGAGACACTTTCCTCGAATTGGACACTACACTCAATGATGATCTGGTCTGAGGAAAGATCAATGAGACGATATCCCTTCACACCGTCAGAGTATCCAACAAAAATGCACTCAGTGCTCTGTGGATCAAGTGCCTTACTCTTTTCAGAAGGAATCCAGGCCCATGAATGTGAACCAAAAATGAGAAAGTGGGTCACTTCTAGTTTGAGGCTGCTCCAGGCCTCGTAGGGGGTCTTATCCTTGACAGATCTATGGGGACATCTGTTTTGGATGTATGTTGCACAATTAAGTGCTTCGGCCCATAGTCTCTGTGGTAGAGACTTTGCATGTAACATGCAAGATTCCATCTCCTTTAGAGATCTGTTTTTCCGCTCAACAACTCCGTTTTGCTGCAGAGTATAGGGAACTGTGTGTTGCAACTGAATCCATGCCTCATGGAAAATATTATGGATCTCATGATTTACATACTCTCCCTTGTTATCAATTCAGAGGACTTTGATATTCTTTCTAGACTGTGTCTCAACCAAGGCTTTGAAATCTTTGAGGTGTTGAAAGACCTCAGATTTTTGCCTGAGAAAGTAGATCCATGTAAAACGTGAGAAATCATCAACAAAAATGAGAACAAACCTCACTTTTTTGATCGATGGATGCGGAAAAGGACCCTTGAGGTCACTATGGATCAGATTTAAAGGTGCATAGGCTCTCTGAGACTTTCCCTTGTCAAATTTCTCTTGAGGGTGTTTCCCGAGAACACATCCCTCACACACTCCCTTGGAGAAATGGACGTTTGGTGGACCATCAACTAATTTGCGCTTGCTAAGCTGTTGCATGTATATGAAATTCAAATCTCCAAACCTTTCGTGCCATATCCTACTACTTTCATCAGCATGAGTAAGCATTAAGGCAGAATCAGGTTCAATGAATTCATAAAAAAGTATACAATCTAGACTGGTGATTTACCTCAACGGTAGAAACCCTGGAGTTGGTTTGCATGTCGTAGATGTCCACGGAATTTGGTGTAAAGATGACTTTCTTTCCGATGCCAGAATTCATCATCTGATATACAAAGAGAAGGTTGACAGAAAGTTTGGGAACATGCAACACGTTCTCGAAGATTCCATTGGTGAGTTCAATCCTTCCTTTGTCGGTGACTTCGATAGAAGAGTTGTCCCCCATCAGAATAGGAGGACCTTTTCATGCATCCAAAGAAGAATATAGTGCTTTTGAGGTAGCCATGTGATGTGATGCTCCTGAATCAACGATCCAAGCATCGGGAGAGGAGTTGATGGCAATCAAGGCATGGCTAGAATTGCCTTTCTTGGAATTTGGATCTTCTAGCTTCTTCTTCTTTGCACCCTCGGGGATGCGATATCTAAGGTTGTTTTGCTAAAGTATTTGAGACATCAGATCTATTTGTTTTTTCATGCATGCAGATTATGAATGGAATCCTTTGTGATAGTATGTGCATTTCTCTCCTTTTCTTCCATTTTCTCCTTTGGATATAGAGGCATCGATGAAGGGTTTTGTGTACCCTTCCTTCTTCAGATGTGCATGAGCTTTCCATTTATCTTTATCTTTAGATTTCTTATATTTGTGGCTGCCATCATGCACAGTGAGTGCATGCGCCCTTGGGCCTTTGATTGTGCCCATGTTGATGAGCTTGGTTTTCTCTTGTGTCAAGGATTCGATAAAATACTCAAGAGAAGGCATCTTCTAGGTGGCTCTAGAGGCGAGTCTGACAGTATGGAATGTAGATACGAATACAGAAAATTCAAGACCAATATTGGAGAGAATGGTGAGAACCATTTGTTTCTCCTCCTTCGATTTATCAACCCCGTGAGCTTTGAGTTGTGACAGTAAATCCTTGAATTTTGTAAAGAAATCTTGGATATTATCGAAGATTTTTGGATCCAATGTGAGAAAATCCACCTCCAACATGTGTTCCCTCATCTTATCCTGTTTTCCAAAGATCCCTTCCAAGGTGGTCCAAGCTTCATTGGGAGTCTTACAGGAAGATATGTGAAAAAGGAGATCGAGAGAAATAAGACTGCAAATTGTTCCGAGTGCCTCATCCATGCGATTTAAGTACTTGGATTTTTCTATGGCTGATGTCGGTTCTGTATATGTATTCAAGGTTAACCTGTACAACCCTCTGGATCAGAGATGTATGGTTATTTTCTACTTCCATGCAAAATAGTTGTATGGTGTAAGAATGAATTCTTTTTGGAATTATGAATTCTTTTTGGAATTCCATCTTTCCGCTGTCTTCAATCTTTTGTACCTGCAAAAATTTTTGTTGTATCTTTTGCTTAGCAGTCCGTCAGCTTTGATACCATGTAAATGTGTTGAAACTACACAGAGTAGATCTATCTAAACAATTATACACACATTTGCAGAGAGAATTTGAGAAAGAAGAAGAAGGAGAGAAAGAATGAAAGAATTCTCATTAACCGTTGTGAGTAATGAATAATCTACACATGATATACTCTGTATAACTCAATGAGTGCACATTGGAGGAGAACCACTGTACCATAGTGGTGGTCTAGAGTTATTTGGACACACACCAACAATTACAAGAGTGAATTTCCACCTAGTCTAGTCTCTCAGGCAGTTATGGGAGTGAACTGCCACCTAGTTGAGTTAACTAGTCAACTAGTCTTCAGTTCACTGATTGAACATAGAGTAGTGAGGAGTTAACTTAGGGAATCAAGGGTAATGCACCATTATTGTGATGATACCAAGGTAAGTTCGAATTAGCATGGTGATGATCCCAATGTTGCATGGTGACAAAACCAATGCAACATCTAAACTCAACTCAACTAGTCAAACTGAAGTGTCAACTGAAAGTGAATATTCTCCAGGTGGAATATTCTCCCCTAAAATATAGGAGACTGGATAATGACTAATTATGACTAATAAACAAGGAAAAATCTCAGGAAAAATAAATCCTAGCTGTGTGTGAAGTAACTCCAATTGGGTCCCCTAGAAGGGTCATCGTACCATTCTCGCTCATACTTTCCACCTTCCATCACTTATTCCCTTTTGTTTCCCCATCTTTTAGGTCTTCATGCTTATTGACCCAAGAAGGGCACGTACCTCATTTCATGGGAAGAAGGAGCCACTAGGCTTGAAGGTTCCCTAGCAAAAAAATCATGCAATAAAGGCTCACCCTGGGATTCCAAGAGCACTAAAACACTTCTAAAAAAGTGAAGGACCCGTCAAATAAATAATTAATTAATAACACTTTCCAAGGTAGAGCATTTGTGGGCTATGCATTTCCTTTTTAGTGCCCCTTATCGTATTCAACTTGGAAAGGCATGAAAACCGAGGTAGAGCATATGTGGGCTATGAATTTCCTTTTTAGTTCCCCTTATAGTCTTCAACTTGGTGACACATGCAAAAGTAAATGGCTAATAAAAGGGCTTGGAAAAATATTCCTTAAAAAACAAAGAAAGAGGAAAAGGATGCGGCTAGCCCTCAACAAAGGCACCCATAAATGAGACAATATGAACCCTTGTATGTCATGAAAACCCATACCTTTAAGTCTAACCCCATCCACCCCACCTTCGCTACATGAATTAGAAAGGTTTCTCCTTGGGAACATACCATACTTGAGGAATTGGTTCACCCAATAGGGAATTATGACACCCCTCCCATATCTAAATTTGGAAAATTGTATAAAGTCTCTGAGCATTCATTTATTTTGAAAAGGGGGGATTTGATTCACATGTTTAGGTGGTTATTTTATTACATATGGATTACTTGGAATGATATTGTGACTTATGGACCCTTGGAGGGTGTACTTGTTTGTCTTTGCAAGACCTTGATAGGTGAAGGTTTGATCAAGAAGGCACAAGGTCACTTGGACCTTCATTTTGGGCATGAAGCCCACAAGTTGGATGATGCACCTCTTTCTATTTGGACACAGGGATGATGAACATTGCCTTTGGAGGCATGAGAGGACACCTTGGAGAAGGAAACTAGCTTCCCCTTTTCCCAATGTTTGGCCTTGAAGGTTCAAAATATCATATCCTAGGGCATGGCGTCATACTTGGAGGGCTAGGGTTTGGTGGTGTTGGATGGTTTGATGGTGACTTGGCACATATGAATGAAGGAAGACCCTTGCACATGAAGGTATGGCCTTTGGAGGCCGAATGTCTCCCTAAATAACCTCAATGTCTTGCTCATTATGTAAAAACGTCACCCCTAAGGGGTACAATGTCATCATTTAGGGCTTTACTTTATGTAATATTTGAATTTTGAGATGTAAATGGAAAAAAGGAGGAGGTCGACCTCCCTAATTTAATGTTGAATTTTTGAATTGTGGATAAAAGGTTTTAGTGACCTCATATAAATATAGGTTACCCCTTTGTCATTTGAATACATCACACTTGAGAATTACATAAGTGTTGGCTGAATTTTTCGCCCTACTTGGGCAAATCACATGTCTCTCTCTCTTGTGCTATTGGATGCTAGTACTTGTCCTTTGGTGAAGGAAGATAAGGCACTATCTCTTGGATGCTTTGTTCTTTCTCTTGTGATGGAATATTCTTGGTAAAGAAGGGTTTATCTTGCTAATTCTTGGACTAGGTAAGGAATTTATGCTTTGTGTTGTTTCTTTCTTGGTTGCAAGGTTAATTTTGTTAAGCTCTTGGAGGAGTATAAAGGCATACACCCTCCACTAAGATCTATCACCATTGTCTTGGATAAACTATCTTTGCAAAGGTTCCTAGGAGGAGTAAAAAATATTACACCCTCCTAGATTTACCTTGCCAGTCTTGTTTTCTCTAGGGAGTAAAAAGGCTTAGACCCCTAGAGAAGTAACACAACTAGCTCTTACACAAGAGACCCCATAACCCCATTGATAAGGCACTAATATAATTTTCACTGCAGACATAAAGTCATTGCATTGGTATACGTGAATTGTTGAGATATTGCAATTGTCTAAGTTGGAATTGATTCTATATGGTATACGCATTCTTGTGCCCTAAGGGCATCTAGCTTGACTAACTAATTCTCTTTGTTGTTATAAACCAATGCTACAACCATTAGGGCTGTTGCAAAGTCACTCTTTTATCATCTTTTACCACTCTTTCTACTGCTTAAAATTGCAAGTATTTGGAGATAACATATTTTTGCATCCCAATTTTGCCATCAAAACTTGAGTTTAAGTATTGAAATATTATCTACATGTTTAGGGCTTGATTATCCAATAACTATTTGGTGTTTTTGATGGTTAATTATGCAGCTGTTATAACTTATTATTTGATTTTGTAAATCTGATATATGTTACAGTTATGGGACATCAATATTATCTTGTTGATTCCCCATTGATTAGTGACTGGTTTATCATCATTTGTCTTGTTTCGGGCAGGTCTAACATTGCTTTGCAAGTACAAAAGACTTGGAAACCATTCACCGTTCCACAAGAATCTTCTTCAAGCCCTTTCTTCCTCTCCAAGCTTGACCTATAGGGGATGCATTGATCATTCTCCCACTTTCCATCTCAATCCCCCTAGGGTCACTGAGATTCCCCCCTTGTGGTGACTTATCATCACTAAAGTGAGGGGAGTGTCTATCTAAGGTGACAATGGGTAGGTTGTCCCATAGTTGTCACACTTTCATGGATTGGGTTGGGCTTTTTCAAATCTACAGATTGTGCTATAACATGATACAACATACTTTTGTTGAAATTCAAGACCAACCGCTTGAAAGCTGCATACTATTTTGCAACACTTACTTATTGTTCTCTACAAATGATTAAGAAATTAAAAGGTCACAACTAGTGCTCTAAGATTAGCAATGTTAAAAAAAATGACAAAAAAAGTTAATATCTAAAGAGCAATAAGAGAATGGTGAATCTAATTTCACTAGTACAGGAATAAATAATAGCCTAAATAATATATTTTTACTAACTTTTCATATATTGCTATAAGAGAACCTACAAAAACCAATGGAAAATCACTCTTTGCCTCTTATACATGATCAAGTCAAAGAAAAGAGATAAACAATCATCAAGGTTTTAAACATATTTTATTCAACTTTCTTTTCTCTTCCTTACTTTTGCAAAATCTTTAATATTCAGACGCTAGTAATTGTCTCTTCCACTTAACGAATTTCCTATCTCAATGAGGAAAGGTTAGTGATACCATTGGTTTCTAGGATGTATGAAGTGGGGAAGAATAAAAAATAAATATCTAAATGAAATCAGTAATCATGTTGTTAGTATTATCATTACTAATAATTTGGATTAGTCGCTACAAAGATACTAATGAGTACATGTGGAAAGTTAGCATAAAACAATTGCAATTGGAGTTAACATTACCGCTATCATTTACCATTTCCTCTCTAGTTCCACATCGTTATTCCTGAGAAAACAATATTGATAGAGAATAAGAGTGATTGCTTTTCAATTGCGATGAGAATCATTAGTTTGTGATTGACCAAGAATTTTAATTTTTAAATTTTGTTTGTATGGAAAATTAGTTACTATATCCTATGAAAAACTAAAGGGATCTTGAAGGACATGAAAACTTCAAATTTGAACTGTGATCAAACAATGAAAATGATATCATGGTTCTATATAACAACAATCTCATGAATTTAGTGAATGGAGAACATTAGAAACAAATATCAAATATCCACAAAAGTTATCTCCCCATTTTCA
>JZKD02S1488607.1:65865-76068 GCA_000966675.3 Picea glauca | reverse complement strand
TAGGATGTATGAAGTGGGGAAGAATAAAAAATAAATATCTAAATGAAATCAGTAATCATGTTGTTAGTATTATCATTACTAATAATTTGGATTAGTCGCTACAAAGATACTAATGTGTACATGTGGAAAGTTAGCATAAAACAATTGCAATTGGAGTTAACATTGCCGCTATCATTTACCATTTCCTCTCTAGTTCCACATCGTTATTCCTAAGAAAACAATAAGAGTGATTGCTTTTCAATTGCGATGAGAATAAGAGTGATTGCTTTTCAATTGCGATAGAGAATAAGAGTGATTGCTTTTCAATTGCGATGAGAATCATTAGTTTGTGATTGACCAAGAATTTTAATTTTTAAATTTTGTTTGTATGGAAAATTAGTTACTATATCCTATGAAAAACTAAAGGGATCTTGAAGGGCATAAAAACTTCAAATTTGAACTGTGATTTCAAACAATGAAAATGATATCATGATTCTATATAACAACAATCTCATGGTTTTAGTGAATGGAGAACATTAGAAACAAATATTATCCACAAAAGTTATCTTAGGCTTAGAGTTATAGACAATTAGTGAACTATCCCAGAATACCAAATCATCCTCATTTTCAAACACCCTCAAAAGGTCTTCTTGACTATGAAATATGAGAGGGCATCCATAAACTTATATAGAAACTTGGCATAAGCCCTTCTACTTTCTCCATTGTTCAAGATTCATGAAATGGAGGTAGTTCTCCCCCTCTCTTTAGCATTCACTTTATTTTATAATTTATTTTATTATTAAATGGTTATTAATATTTAGAAATTTTATTCTATATTTTTATATATTAGAAATTTATTATTATAAAGATAAGATTTCTTTGTAATAAATAAATGATTTTTTATTTTAATAACTAATTATCTCTCTCTCTATATATATGGGGTTAAATTTGTATTAGAAAAGGGGTTGTGTCTAAATTGAACAATTTTGTAATGCAAAATTTAAAGAGTTTTGGTCGAGGCCTTCACAAAACACTGGATATTGTTTCCTACTAGATACTACTCCCCAACCTATTCTATAGCTACTACTACCTATATGGCAAGTGTATTTGATTCATAAATGAGAGGCTTATAGTCCACTTACTTCACCAACACGAATGCTCAATGGAATTTAAAATTTGGTCTCTGCTCTTGCTTTGTCAAAGCTAAGATTAGGTTACTTCAATCACTATTCAGACTTGAATGTTTTGGGTTCAAGACTTCGGTACTTGCTTGGATTATCCATTGTGGTTCCAAGGCCAATGCTCATCAGAAAATCCAAGTGAAATTGGATTCAGTTGCCTGCAAAAGATTAACCTTCAATAAATATAAATGGTCAATCAGAACACTATAAATCACTACCAATGGAATATGAACTTCAAGTGTTTTTAAGCAACAATACAATGGTTTGAATGTGCATTCCCTAACACTTGAACCAAGGAAAAATATGTTTTCAGTTCTACAAGCACAATTCTCACTCTTCTATTTATGTTCAAGCAAATAAGAACTATGTTATGACAATGCCTTGTGGTTTTATACTTGCACACACAACTCCAATTGTAAACTTGTCCCTCCACACATCTTTGGTCAACTGTCCTCAGATAGTTATGCTATGTAGGATTGGATGCAATTGCTAACTCAATTCAATGACCCTTTGGTTGCAATAACCATATGTATGTATTCAAACTTTAACTTAGGTTCTTAATACAAGAAACCTATGCTCATGTATATAGTGTCTTTCCCTGATAACTGGAATGTCATAACAATGCCTTCACAAATATATATATATATATATAAAGTGGTAAGCCCCCTCAATATGACTATAAATTCCAAACCAAATACATAGCTGGAATATAATCAATTGCACAATTGTAAACCTAATACCAATGGACTAACAAAGCGACTCGAACGCTATAGGGAGTAAAAGACTATTGTGGTTTATGAAGAAGAATGCCCAACAATTCTGATGTATTTTATGCTTGTAGCAATGCAGATTAATGGGAGAATGTGGGGCTACGAGAAACTATTTATCTATAGCTAAGCTTAACACCAACAACTGATCCGTAATCGAGGGGCTTATATCCCACTCACTTCGCCAACAAAGATACCTGGGCGGAATTTTAATTTCTTAAATCTATCTCAGTTTTGTCTCTAAGTTTTTCATAAATCTCTCTATCTCCGAGGCTCAGTCTTCTGCCATGCACAAGTGATCTTTGCACTTCAATCTTCCTAGACCAATCTTACAACCATTCTTCAATTAGGAGGCAATGGAATTGGAAACCTTGGTTTGGTTCTTGGACAGTCCTTCCAACAACCAATTGTATCTTTCATCCAATACACTTTGGTACTGAGGGTGGTCTTCACACTATTCTAGACACACACGTTCAAATTGGTGTTGGATATTTTTTTTAAAATTCCCATCACACGATGCACCATGCCCATTAGAATGGGTGTGATCAAGGTGCTATCACCTTTGAACTATGAAAATCCATAACAACATAAATTTCGAGATAGACAACGCATAAAGTGATCTATCACATGGCCTCATCCCAAGCTTCTCTCCATACATGTGGTGGTTGGCACAATCAAATCGCCACATAGTCCAAAACACTTCCTAGGAGTGGTACGTGGCTCTTGAAGCTTATGAGGGTGGCCAACACAGAAAGGTAAATGGAATATATTTTGCTTGTTGCAACAATTTTTGATGATGAGCTTGTCTTACAAAATGCCAATTGGCATAGATGTTTTCTGTAATGTATCTAATGCTAAACCCAAATAGATGAGTGGAACATAAACAATTGAATCTATCAGGTTAGGTCGCCAATGGATATTTATTGACAGGTTTTAATGTTCCAAAACGAACATTAGATGCCTGGAAAGAGAGGGAATGTTCCAACATTGAAGGTGGGCGCTCAAAGCCACGTCTGGTGAGTGAATGAGGAAATTAGGGTTATGGTTTAGTGTGTGGCACTATAGATAGCATGGAAACACATTGTTAGGATGCCCAGGGTGCTTGGTTTAGAGAATGGGCATGTTGGACAACAAGAGGTCGAGCCTAGGGATGTTTGATTAATAGTGTTGGAGCATGGGCGTAATAAACAGAAAGATGATGCGTTTTGGAAATCACAAGAGCTAGGTTTAGGTTATGGCTATCTTGAACATCAAAGAAGACAATCATAGGGTCTCTCCACACTAGGTTTCATGTGTAGACAATATTACCTTCTTGTAGAACAAATGGTGGTCATGTTGGGAAGAAAGAGAATACTCCCAACAATTTCATGGATGCCCAGAGGCAAGGGTAAGATGGTGAGGGAATTAGAGAACATGAAGATGATCTTTGTTCTCTTGAACATACGAGTTTTCACCAAAAAATTTCTTCATAATTGGTGCACCCATCCTTGTATCTATCCACTCTGCGATATTTCCCACAATGCCTAAATTAAGGACCACACAATGATGCATATAGACTTAGTGTATCATGGGTCTCTACACACAGGCCTGCCCAAATGCAAACATATCCTTATGTGGAATTCATGGATCACTGAGAATGATGGATGGAATGAGAAACTTGGGCCAACAATCTCAAAAGTTAGTCCATATCAACCATTGATCATCCTCAAACAATCTAACTAGATGGTCGACATGTGCTAGCTATTACAATTGATTATATAGGTAGTAGATTTATTTAACAATACATCATCCATCATATATAACACCATAAACAACTGATGTAGTTTAATTATGATCTATTCATTCAAGTACATGAATTCCACAACAATAACCATAGCAATCAATGGCGAACTTAACCAGTGAATTACTCATTACACAAAGGAAAAACACAACACATTGAGGCATGATTTTCACCTTGGAACCCAACTGGGAAAACCAATCACAAATGGTGATCAATGTTCTTTCTCTGCAAGTATGCAAGTTTACAATGCTCTCCTCCTCCTTGGCCAAAAATAACTTTAAGAATTAGTGAGTGTGAAGAAATAGGGAGAGATAGGGGGTAAGGGAAGACCAACAACCATGGCTCTTCACTTCCCGTTCCTTAGCCTTCTCTCCTCGTCATTTTAGTTATTTTCTTTAACTTTTTAGTTATGTTGTTATTTGTCTTATTCCACGTAAACTTGCATTGTTTTACGTGGCTTACATGATGCATTTTGATTTTCAATTTGTTTTGTAGGGACCGAGTCTTATCCACTCTTCAGTTCAGATCCATTTTTGATCACACCTCCCCCTTGAGAGGATTTTTGGTCTCCAAAATATCTAGGAAACCAATCTGGATTAATGTTGTTTGCTTCTCTAGAACATGGCTCGAACGTTGGATCTTGGCTTTGGCTACTGGATTTGGTCCTTGACTACTATCCCTAGTCCTCGGCTATGTCTCTGGCTATGGTACTAGCTCGCTTGTTCCCGTAGTGCAACAATCTTCTCGTTGAGTGTTAACTTTGAACAATATATGAATCCAAACTCTATACTCAACACTTATTCCCATCTCCCTATTTTCCTAAGAGACAGTCCATCTCGGCTACAAATGAAGCCAAGTCAAATGTTGGTCTATTTAGTGTGATCGAGCATGCTACCGCAACAACTCCTCACATGTGGTTTCATTCCTATGCTAGGATCAATTGCTTCTCATCATGTAAACAAATATTTGTGACCATGTCACTTGTAGGTGTCTTGGTCATAGATAAGCTGGTCCATCCACTGGAAAGTCATTCTTCAACCAGGGTGTGATGAAAGAGATGTCATCCCATGCTTGAGATCCTTATTTTCTCTCTCTCATTTCCATCAAACAACTACTTGCTTCATTGTTGAGAATGACTTCTTCTACTATTTCAACTCTCTAGGAAACATCTTCTCCTTTAATTGGCGTTGCAGGTAGCTCTTCACTTCCTGTACTCTTCACTCTCCACACTCTTCTCTTCACTGTGTGGTTTATGGGGTGAAGCTCTAGGTGGAGCCACCAACACTTTGCTTCCCAATTCCCACTCAACTTGCAGTGGTGGAAAAAGTTCACATGGCTACTACAAGGATTGCGTGTCATACTACTCCTCTCCACGTGCATTTGTGTAAGCTGTTGGATTGGAGGACCCTTCTTTTCATTCAACTTCTGAGGACAATCAAGATTTCATAACATGGCTTGCTTATTTTAGTAGGCTGCCTCATAATGATCTTTCTTTCTACAATGCGAGCATGTATCTTCATACCAAAAAATGTCTATGGTATGACCTCTCTTCTTGCAGTAGTGACACAAAACAAATTTTGTATTTGATGTAGACCTACCGGTATTCTTATTTCTCTTTCTAATTGGTTTGTTTCTTTCTCTAAGTGTAGGTGTGGGTTGAGTTTGCAATCTCTCCTCATCACTTCTCTCCTTCAATCTACCACAAGGCTGAGGTGGTGGTCAGCTGACACCTTCACCCATTGCTTTTGCTCTTTCTTATGATGAGCAAGTCAACTAGGGAATGTCTGTTTCCTTCACGAAAATGGTCTTCATGGTGATGGAATTTTCACTTCTTCCATAAAATTCTAGGCCTTCATGCTTGGACCTTGACATTGCTACAATGGGGCTCAATATTCCTTATCTCCTCTTGCCAATCCCTTGTCCATCATAGCCCCTTTTATTTAGGATTTAGAGCCAATACCTCTGGTATGCTTCTCAAATTCACCGAGCTTGTCTTGAGAGGTGTTTATGGAAGGTGAGCTTACCAAGGTAGCCTCTGTCTTGGTGTTAGAATACACAATGGCAATGGAAGGTTTCCTTGCTCCTCTGTGCTCTTGGACATCTCCCTGAAGCCTTGCCAATGCCTTCTCCTTCTCTACCAAATCTTGTTGCACTTGTTTCATCATCTTCTTGAACCTATCCTCTTGCCAATTGTCAATTTGGATGACCTTCTCACCAAGGTACACAAGCTGCGCTTCGTGCTTGTCCCAATCTGTTCGAACTTCTACGAGGGAGTCTAGGCCTTCTTTAAATTTCTTTCCGAGTAATGGAAACAATTGGGAATAGGTATCCATTTTATTATTCATCTCTTCCATTCTCTGGTTAAACATCTTAACTTGTGCTTTCAATATCTCATTCTCTTCTCAAATCTCAACATTGCTAGCTCCTAAATATTCCAACTTATCTTTTCTTGATTTTCCCATGTTGCGGTCTATAATGTTTTGTTCACAGTATTGAAATCAATGTCTCATCAAGGATGCAACTATTCCGATACCATTTGATCCGTAATCGAGGGGCTCATATCCCACTCGATTCACCAACGCAGATACCTATGCAGAGAGCTCTCGGTCTCTGAGGCTCAATCTTCTGCTCTGAACAAATGATTTTTGCACTTCAATATTCCTAGACCAACCTTACAACCATTCTTCAATTAGGAGGTAATGGAATTGGAAACCTTGGTTTGGTTCTTAGAGAGTCCCTCCAACAACCAATTTTATCTTTCACCCAATACCTTTTAGTACTCAAGGTGGTCTATAGACTACTCTAGACACACGTTCGAATTGGTGTTGTCTCTCTCTTTTTTTAAATTCCCATCACAAAGTGCACCATGCCCATTAGAATGGGTGCGCTCAAGGTGATATCAACTTTGAACTATGAAAATCCATAACAACATAAATTTCAAGATAACCAATGCATAAAGTGATGTATCACATGGCATCATCCCAAGATTCTCTCCATACATGTGGTGGTTGGCACAATCAAATCACCACATGGTCCAAAACACTTCCTAGGAGTGGTATGTGGCTCTTGAAGCTTATGAGGGTGGACAACACAAAAAGGTAAATGAAATATGTTTTTCTTGTTGCAACAGGTTTTGATGATGAGCTTGGATTACAAAACATTAATTAGCACAAATGTTTTTTGTAACGTATTTGATGCCAAACCCAAACGGATTTTTGGCACATAAACAATGGAGTCTCTCAGGTCGGGTCAAAAGTGGCTATTGATTGAAATGTTTTAACTTCCCAAAATGAATGTGAGACATGTTTCAAGAGAGGGAATGCTCCAACGATGAAGGTGGACACTCATAGCCATGTCTAGTGAGTGAATCAGGAAATTAGGGTTATGGTTTAGCGCATGGCACTATAGACAAGATGGAAACAAATTGTTAGGATGCCCAGGGTGCTTGGTTTAGAGACTGGCCATGTTGGACAACAAGAGGTCGAGCCAAGATACACCCAGTTGATACGGTTGGAGCATGGGTGTAATAGATGGAAAGAGGGCGCGTTTTGACAAGCAAAAGAGCTAGGTTTAGGTTGTGGTTATCTTGAACAAAAAAAAAGACAAGCGTAGGGTCTCTCCATGCTAGGGTTAGTGAAAAGACAATATTACCATCCCGTAGATCAAATGGTGGTCACGGTGGGAAGAAAGATAATCCTCCTAACAGTTTCATGGATTCCTAGAGGCATGGGTAATATGGTGAGGGAATTAGACAACATGAAGATGACCTTTGTTCTCTTGAATGTCGGAGTTTTCAACAAACAAATCTTTTCATAACTGGTGCACCCATCCTTGTCTCTATCCACTCTTTGACATTTCCCACAATGAAATCAATCGAGGACCCCATAATGATGTGTACAGATTTAGTGGATCACGGGTCATTGCACACATGCATTCCCAATGCAAACAAACCCTTATATCGAATCCATTGATCGTTGAGAATCATGGATGGAATGGGAAACTTGGGCCAACCATCTCAACGATTAGTCCATATCAACCATTGATCATCCTCAAATAATCTAAATGGATGGTTGACATGTGCTAGATGTTAAAATTGATTATAGAGGTAATGGATTTATTTAACAGTACATCATCTATCATATCTAACACCATAAACAACGAATGTAGTTTAAGTATGATCTATTCATTTTTTTGTAGTTTAAGTATGATATATTCATTCATGTACATGAATTCCACAACAATAACCATAACAATCAATGGCGAATTTAACTAGTGAACTAGTCATTACACAGAGGAAAAACACAACACATTGAGTCATGCTTTTTACCCTATAACCCAATTGGAAAAACTAGTCACGGATGGTGCTCAATATTCTTTCTCTGCAAGTCAACAAGTGTACAATGCTCTCTTCCTCCTTGGCCAAAAATCCCTTTAAGAATCAATGAGAGTGAAGAAATAGGGAGAACTAGGGGGTAAGGGAAGGCCAACATCCATTGCTCGTCACTTCTTGTTCCTTAGCCTTGTATCCTTGTCATTTTAATTATTTTCTTTAAATTTTTAGTTATATCGTTATTTGGATTATTCCACATAAAATTGCATTGTTTTATGTGGCTTACATAATGCATTCAGATTTTCAATTTGTGTTGTAGGTACTTATTCTTATTGACTATTTAGTGCAGATCCATTTCAGATCACACCTCCCCTTTGATAGGATTTTTGGTCTCCAAAAGCTATAGGAAACCAATCTAGAGCATCACTGTCTGCTTCTTTGGAACGTGGCTCTGATGCTAGCTCCTCGCTCTGGCTACTAGATATGGTATTGGCTCACTTATTCCTATAGTGTAGCAATATTCTCAATAAGTCTCATCTTTTAACAATCTCTAAATCCAAACTCTCGACTCAATGCTCATTCCCATCTCCCTCTTTACCTAAGAGACAATCCATATCATCTACCAATGAAGCCAACTCGAATGTTGGTCTATTTAGTGTGACCCCAACATGCTACCACAACAACTCCTCACGTGTGGTTGCATTCTTCTACTAGGATCAATTGCTTCTCCTCATGGAAACAAATCTTTGCAACCATGTCACTTGAATCATTGTCTTGCATACCCCTACATGCTAGTTGTAGGTGTCTTGGTCATAGGTAAGCTGGTCCATTCGCTGCAAAGTAATTCTTCAACCAATGTGTGATGAAAGAGATGTCATCCCATGCTTGAGATCCTTCTCCTCTCTCTCCTGATTCCATCAAACAATTACTTTCTTCATTGTTGAGGATGACTTCATGTACTACTTCAACTCTCTGGGAAACATCTTCTCCTTTAATTTGAGTGTCAAGTAGCTCTTAACCTTCTTTACTCTTCACTCTCCACACTGTGAATTTTCTATGGTGAATCTCTGGGTGGAGCCTCCAACACTTTGCTTCCTAATTCCCACTCAACTTGCAATGGTGACAAATGTTCACATTGTTGCTACACGGATTGCTTGTCATACTCCTCCACTCCACGTGCCTTTGTGTATGTTGTTGGATTAGAGGAGCCTTCTTGTTATTCAAATTTTCAGAATAATCAGTCCTGCATAACATGGCTTGCTTCTTCCAGCAGGATGCCTCACAATGGCCTTTATTTATACAATGTGAGCATGTATATGCATACCAACAAATGTCTATGGTATGGCCTCTCTTCTTGAATTAGTAACACACAATAAATTTCTTATTTGACATAAACCTCCTGGTCTTATTCTTCTTCTTTCTCTCGCTGTTTGGTTTGCTGCTTTATTTGAGTGTAGGTTTGGGTTGAGTTTGCAATCTCTCCTCATCACTGATTTCCTTCAATCTACCACAAGGCTGAGGTGGTAGTGAGATGACACATTCACTCACTACTGCTGCTCCTTCTCCTGACAAGTAAGCCAACTCTGTCATGTTTGTTGCCTTCATGAAAATGGTCTTCATGGTGATGTAATTTTCACTTCTTCCATGAAATCCTAGGCCTTCATGCTTGGCCCTTGGCATTTCTACAATGGGGATCAATATGTCTTGTCTCCTCTTGCCAAGCCCTTGTCCATCATAGCCCATTTGCTTTAGGAATTTAGAGATAATACCTTTGGTATTCTTCTCAAATTCATTGAGATGCTCTTGAGATGTGTCTATGGAAGGTGAGCTTACCAAGATAGCCTCAATCATGGTTCTAGTATGCACTGGAAATGGAAGGTTGCCTTTCTCCTCTATTCTCTTAGACAACTTCTTGAAGCCTTGCCAGGGCCCTATCCTTCTCTTACAAATGTTGTTGCAGTTGTGTCATCATCTTCCTGAACCTATCCTCTTGCCAGTTGTCAATATCGATGACATTCTCACCAAGGTACACAAGATGTGCTCTATGCTTGTCCCAATATGTTTTGACCGCTATGAGGGAGTCTTGACCTTATTTAAATTTCTTCTTGAGTAATTGAAAAAATTGGGAAGAGGTCTCCATGTGCTTCTCCATCTCTTCCATCCTCT